>WSLN01000656.1:0-11964 GCA_019677355.1 Ceratobasidium sp. 370
TCCCGACGAAAGTGGATGATCATGTCGAAGCCGAGGTGAGCTTAGTGCTGGAGAAAGACCTGGGATGCTCACTGATCAGTTCAGACTCAAAGCTCGAAAATAGTTTACATTTAAATGTTTGTTTTGCTTGGAGTTTTCGGCCTAGTGAGTAGTGATTGGTTTCATCAGCTGCTTGATTGTACTTTCAGGGTATAAAATTTCTTGCACACTTGGCAAACCCCGCTCGAACATTGATCGTATTTTAAATCTCGTTCACGGGTCGATAATGTGGATACGGTGGTTCCGGCGACTTGCATACCGTTGAACCGATACTTTTCGTTCGTCCCACGGTCGCCAGAGGGTTCGATGATCAGCCACGCGGCAAGACTGGTTTTCAACAGTGGCGCTGATCACATCCATGTCGCTATATAGGCAAGCTAGACTTGGTTTCAACATGGACCATACCAGCTCCATCAGCACAAAGTATGTTGAAGATAGTGTGATGGGCGAGACGTGGGGAACAATGTCACGAGTGACGGTTACACTGTAGGAGTGCGATACCCCAAAAGTTGGGGCGAAACATCAATTTTTCACTTCGTTGGGTCCTTTTGACCTATTTTGGAACTTTTGGGTAAAGGCAAAAATCCCTAAGTTACGACCCAAAGAGCTTTGAGGAAAAAAATGTAAGTCGTCATACTAAAAATTGGATCCTTTCGACCCAAAAATCACTAGATTCAATTTAACAGGTTTTACGCTTCGTGGCGTGAAATCAACAAGTTATGTTAGGTATAATCATGTTAAAAAAACGGGTGAAACAGGGGAGAATTTGAGAGAAAAGGTCTTAAAAGGAGCCATACTGTTCGTAATAGAAGCTTAAAATCCGGGGTGCATACTGCCTGGGTAAGTTGCAATAACCAGGCAAAAAAGAAGCTGTTCGAAAATAGGAAAACAAAACTCAATTAGTTAACAGCCCATGTTAGCAGCTATTCGAGATCCGGTATAATGTCAAGCATATCCAGGCGGCCAACAACTGTAGTCCAATCAACAATGTACGAGGTGTTCGTAGGTGTTGTTATGCGCCCAACCAAGCATTTGATATCCCTGACAGTGACGATCTCTATGCTTCTGAGCTTGCCAGACATGAGTTTGTACTCGATGAGACCTGAATCAGCGTGTCGTCGGAGGTTCAGGATTGGGGCAATAGCGGCTAGTGCAATGGGGTTGAGGGGTGGAATGGATGCATCAGCGAGTCCGTAGAGCTCTTGTAAGAACTCAACGTTGATAATAATAAACTCTTCGACCCGGCCGTAGCCATTGGTTTGCCCGTCGTTTTCACCCAATATTCGTGGCCTTGTTCGATCCTAACACCAACGGTTATACCATGTTTGGAACTTAAGATTTAACCTAGTTAGCCACCCTGCACGGTCATGTATCCAAGCCAGATTGGGTGGACTCACCTTGACGTAAGACGCATCACGCCCCCCTTGCTCAGAGTTCTCCAAATATGCACGCACATGGATTAAGTCTCCACCCATCTCTTCGCCCTGCCCTGCCTGGCGCCATGGTTTGGCTGGCTCGGTTTGTTGCATTTGAGCCCATGTCTCGAATTGTCGGCCATTGAGTGCATCCCGCACAACCCTTTCTTCAAGCCCAAAGAGCAGGGCGAGGTGGTTTGCAACCTTGTTGATCACGGTCCTGTGCAGTGTTTTGACATGCCGTGCCCAGACAAAAACGAGGTTCAGATAGCCTTCGTACCAGCTGCCAGTGGTGACATCGGTCTTGCGCTTGTCGAGGTTGTGTTCTTCGGTGAGCCCATAGAAACTTGATCTGTGTGAGCTGCGCAACGTGGATGACGTGGTGGTTAAGGCTGGAGTAGGGGAAGTGATGGCTTTTGTTTGCACGGGCAAGCACACCACAAAACCGTTCCATGGGGAATGCCCAATAGCACCAGACAGGCCCTAATCCTTCGATCTCATCTGCGATATGCAGCAGTGAATGGATTGGCAGCGTGCAGACGCAGATACGGTTGTGCTCGTGCATGTAGTATAGGCTAGCAGTACAAAACAATCAGCAACATATACCGGATGTATTAAGCATAACGTACTTACCGTTCATAATCCAGCACCCACTTCACGAAGCCTTCGCAAATCTGGTCGATATTGTCCTCATCGATTTCAAGAGCGAGACATAGGTTAATGAGCTGGACTAGCCGCACGAAGTGTTGGTAGAAAACTGGGCGTCGGAATCGATTGCGCAGGACTGCGGGGCCGAGCAGGGTTGCAAAGAGTAAATAACTCTCAGCTGTTGCTTCAGTCCAACTGGTTGCAAAGTTGGGGACACGGGACCCAAATGCGGAGGGTATCGTGTCACCTGCCTTGGCACACACTGCAGCAATCCCTTCCCACACCAACTTCGCAAGCCAGTAGTCTTCATCACCATCCCCATGGTCCTCGTACCGACCGGTGCGGGTCCATATGTCAATCAAGCCCGAAACGATATTCTCGAATAGCCCATGCATGAAATCGTGTGGGAACGAGAGTGGAAATGAGAGTGAAGAGAGACAGGTGAGGGGTGTGAGATTGTTAATACCAGTAGCATGTGTGCGTCGCTTTTCCTCGGTGTGAGTATTGGCCTCCCCAACGTGGACAGCCTGGCGGATGAATTCATTGTGGGTGCGAAGGGGCAGATTGTGTGGGTTGTATTGGTGTGGTTCGGTGCAGTTGGCCCTCCAAGGGCAAGAGAGGGGGACATAGTTGGTTGTATTTCCCTTCCCGTCTCCCTTGCAGACACTGAGGATGTGGCATGCACGGCAGGGGGATTTCCCGTTGGGCCCCTTCATGCACATCATCTTCGCAATCACCGGCATGTCCCCGAAGCATGCCAACAAGAAGGCGCGCAGGCAGAATGGGTGCTTTTGATTGCCATCGAAGGTGGGCACACTGTGCGCCAAGTCCTCAAGCTTGGCAATGAGCGGCTCCAGGAACGTGTCAAGTTCTTTCGGCGAGTGCGGGCCAGGGATCATGCCCAGACACAGGATGTTCTCGAGCTTGAACCGAATTGAGGGTGGGAGATTATAGTTGAACACGATTATTGGCCAACACGACTGTTTGCAGGACTTGAAAGGGCCAAACCCATCGGTGGAAAGGCCCAGCGCCATGTCCGTGGGCGCTGAGAAGAATTTGTGGCCCAGGGTTTCCCCACTGACTGTGACGTTCTCCTGGCAGAGGCCATCGTCGTGCGCACCGTCGAAGATATTGGCCATTTTTCCAGCGTGAGCATGATGTTCAGCACGGTAGCACATTTTGCGCACCATCTTTGGGTTGAGATACATGTTCTGGAGGTGGGGGGTCAAGGGGATGTAGATGAAAACTCGGCATGGCTTCAGTTTGCCAGTCTGAGGGTCGCGCTTGTGCCGAGGTTCAGCACAGTGGGGACATTTGTTGAAAGCTTCGTATGGGCCGGTGAAAGCGATACACGAGTTGATGCAGCAATCGAACCGGACCCCCTGGATGCTGGCAAGTGAGGCAGCACAACTGCGTATCCAATCTTCGCTGGGCAAATCGCCAAGTCGGGTTGGGAAAGCATGCGGGAGCTGTTCAAACGCGCAGCCGGTAATGTCCGTTGTGACCTTGTAGTTGAAGGCCTGGACCATAAGCATGTCCTCCTCCAGTAGGTGGTGGCCTAGCCATTTGTTAACGTCATGGATAAAAGAACAAGGGGGAAGGCTGGCATACTGTCGCGATGTACTCTTTCTGATTCGGTGGTTGGCTCTTAAGCGGTGGCTCTCGATTGTTCTTAGGTCTCTGGTCGTTGTCTGTGACGCTCTGTGCGTTGTATTCTAGTGGCTACGTAGTACACTGTGGTGGTGGACGAGATAAAGCAAACTGAGGGCCTCAGGTTGCTTTCCTCGTTCTTATATACATGTAGATACCCTGAGTCATTACATCCGCAGTCCGCAGCATGCGCTGCTGCACTCTAATTGGTCAATTAGTAGTCACCTGACCTTGGCGTCTGTGGCTCGTCAGGTGATTCTGCTGTTTGTTGTTCGGTCACGTGACCCATGACGAGCAACTACTAATTGTGTCTGAGAGGTACCTTATACATATGGTGAAGTATTAGGTAACTCGCCCTTAGGTGTTTTTGTGGCTCCGAATCTTATAGGAGCCGCTCTTTATCCTAGGATCATGTGACATGCCTGGTCATCACTTAGTCACTCGCCCCTCACCCCCAGTTACAAGGCTGTAAAGCTGTGAGGGCAAGCTGCTGACTAAGCTGGGTGCTTAGGTCACATGACCCGCTAAGTGCTTTGTTTTGCTTCGAATAAAATGCAATAAACCATAGGATAATTCTAGCTATCCGTCATGCTTATTCATAAGTCGTGACACATACCTCCTTCGCGTGCGATCTCAGCCTGCACCTCCTGCCTGATGATGTCCTCGGCGGACAACCCATGGAGCCAGGGTTCGTCAGCGTCGGCCAGAGTGACAATGGGCGTGTCGGCCAGGCGATTGGGAATGGGTGGCGCAAAGCCAGGTAGGGCGGCATGACCTGACGGCCCTGTGCCAGCTGTGTCATGGGCAAAGTCAGGGTGCTGGAGTCTGGTGTTCTCGGCGTCCAGGCCTGGATTTGGAGGGCACATAGGGATGTCACCATCCCAGTCAGGCTCTCCGCAAGCATCCGGGGCGGGCTGAGGCTGCGGTGGTAGAACACGGGGGTGTCGTTGTGGATCAGGAGGCACAGGTGGGTCTCATCAATGATAATGGCGCCAGTACCGGCGCCGGTGATGCGGAAGTTCAGGTGGTTGTTCGGCCGCGGGATTCAATGCGTGGTTGACAGCGCGGAGAAGACAAACTTGTTCATGATCTTGGCCTGGGCACCCATATCGCCCATGGCGTTGAACCATTGCCCGCCCATAGGTTTGCCCACAAGGGCCGGGACAGCGCATCTGGTGGGTAACAACTGGCATGGTACTGGGACAATGTCAGCCATTGCGAAAAAAGGGTAAAAATTATAGTAAAAAGACTCACACTGCGTCCAGATTATGATACTGCTGTAAACATGCTTTGGGACGTTGAATGGCATGTCCAGCATGTCTCAGTGCCAGCCATTCTTAAGAGATCTGCTTATTAGCTCTACAGTGAAGGGAAACACACAGAAACATACCCAATCCAGCGACGACAAACTCGGGTGTTTCACAAAGTACACTGTGGAACGTGGTGATGGAACCACCAGCACAACAAATGTTGCATTGGCAGCAACATAGAACGCTAAAGTGAGATAAATCAGTGCAATATTGACTAAAATTCATGACTAAATGCACTGAATATTGTAACGTTGGGCATGGTCCCTGGCGAATCAGCTGCGAAACGTGGTAGCAGGCGCACTATGACGAGCGAGGATGTGAAATTTGTCACAAAAGCTTCGAAGCGGCACAGTCGAGGCATGGTCGTGAGGGCGCTCGATCATGAGGGCAGCAAGCGCCCTCACGACCACAAGTGGATGGTGAGGTCGGATTTCAAAATAGTCAGCTTCATATGTCCACTAATTAGTGGACATCACGACTTGTTCGCAGCTCACTTTAGTCTCACAACGGCAGTCTTGTCGCACTAATAGACTTCACCTAAGTCCTATTGCAAGTCTACTCCTAGTGCTTCAAGGTTTAGAATCTTTGGATGAACAAGGGCGACGGCAAGCAAGGTTAGGACGTGACTTGGCTTGACGACCAACACCAGAAACGCAAATACAAGTGAGGCGAACCCACAGTTTTTGCAAAACAGGACAGCTGTCAAGTTGGAAAGGAACAGCAACGTCTCCACCCCAAACACTGAGCCGAACAAGCTGGCCTTTTAGTTGTCCATGCGGAGCCAAAGGCGTGTGGCCGATGGAGGTTCTACACAAATCAAATGTATATATTGTGGTATATACAATGAGTTAAAGTAAACAAGTATGGGAGGGAGTGAGAGAAAGACAGATGGAGTACGAGAGGGCTCACCAGTGCCCGGTCCGAGCCATACGTATACTGTACTGTGCATATACTGTGCTTTCTCACTTGACTCGATTGTGTTCTATCACATTCAACCGCATTCTGAGTACATGCAAATTTCACAGCTTCTATTTTCAAGGAATGAGTGTTGTAGGATTTTGACCTAGGTGAATGCTTGTCGCATGCACAATATTGTGGACCAACAATTCAAAGTGCCTTCGGGACTCGGTATTGACGTATCGTCAGTTTCGAATACGGAGGGAGCGAGCGATGATCATGTTGTCCAGGAACCCTAGTTTTGTAATATCACTCTGTTAGAGTCCACTGCACTTTGCAATGCAGACATGTTAAAAGTTGGTACATAAATATAGACCATTTTGAGGTGGTTATAACCCAATATACTGTGCGATTTGGAGTAGAATTTGGGGTGTTATGTGGTGAACACATTGAGGGGCTGAGTTTTGGGTCATTCCATGCTCAAAACCCCATTTGGATCTAAACACCAGACCTTAGATTTGGTATCTTGCATCGGTCATTTTGGTATGAAACAGCCTAAATCACAGAAAACTACTGTTTTACCCCAAAATCTGGGATCATGTTGTCCCAAAGTGCTGTTCCTTTGCCTCGGATGCTATAACTAGAATCCCAAACAATCCAAAAGGCCTGGGTCTTCGGAACACGGTCAGAGTGGGAGTCATCTTGGTAGGTTTCCAAATGCCGTCGCACATGTGTGAAGTGATCCACCCAGTTCTATTTTATTTGAGGCTCCAATCAGTCGAAAAGGAACGTGACAGGACGTGTCACGCCCCCACAACATCCTGGAGCTGAGGAACTGCCGGAGCTATTGCGCTATACGTAATACAGATTGTGTTCATCATCACGACATCAACGCATCATTGCTTTGTTCATTCAATGGGCAGCTCACAGTACACTAAACAGCAGTAACTGATGACCAAGAACAGCCGTCTACAAAATGTGAGAAATCAATCGCAGGACGAGGGGGTACGGGCTCTGAGGATATGCACATGAGGGAATCATCGATTACCCGGTAGTTCCCAGGAAGCCAAATGAACAGCTCACCACCGGCATTAGCAATCCACCCGTTAGGATCAGCAAGGTGGCCGAGCTCAGATATTGTGAGTATGGATAACTGACCTGTGAATCAACGGCTCGTGAGCTGGTAACGGAAAATACATATATAGGCGTAATAACGTACCACCTAAACTTGAGAGCGATTCAAGCGTGATATACTTCTGGTTGACGTCCCATATGCGCAGCGTTCCATCATCGGAGCCCGACACAATGCGACGGCCATCAGGAGAGAAGGCAACAGAATGTACGTATTTTGAATGGCCACGCAGTGGTTTGAACATGCTAGTACCCGTATCAGCGTCCCAGATTCGTAGAGTGCGATCCGAGGAGCACGAAACGATCTGACGGCTGTCGGGAGAGAATGCGACAGAGTCCACATTCTCCAAGTGTCCTAGCATTGTGTGGACTGTCGCGCCTGTGTTTGCATCCCAGATTCGCGCAGTGCGATCACTGGAACCCGAGGCAATATACTTGCCATTGGGAGAGAATGCAATCGAGAATACCTCATCTGTATGGCCATGCAATGGTTCAAGTAATGGTGCGCCAGTCTTTGCGTCCCAGACGCGCACAGTCTTGTCACTGGAGCCCGAGATGAGGGTGCTGCCGTCAGGGGAAAATGCGACAGCGTTGACCCAGCCAAGGTGACCTCGTAACGGCCCCAGAGCTGCTGCCCAGTCTCTGTGTTCCAGATGCGCACAGTGTTATCATACGAACCAGACGCGAGCAGTTGACCATCAGGAGAGAATGCAACAGAACGGACCCAACTCGAATGGCCCCGCAGTGGTCCAAGTGTCATCGCACCCGTCTCTATATCCCATACGCGAAGCGTCTTGTCTGCTGATCCAGACACTATGTGACGCCCAATCGGGGAAAATGAGACAGATTTCACCCTGCCAGAGTGCCCTTGAAATGGGTCTTGTACGGGATTGCCGGTGGCAGCATCCCAGACCCGCAGCAGGTGGTCGTTCGACCCAGAGACTACGAGGCGGCTGTCGGACGAGAATGCAACGGACATAACCGCAGCTGAAAGATGTTGAGGTGTAGACGACACGGAATCTCCCGGATCGGCATCCCAGATCTGTACTGTCTTGTCCGCAGAGGCTGAAGCGACACAGCGACCATCAGGTGAGAATGCCACACACCACACCCAGTGTGAGTGACTTCAAGGTTGTCCCACCAGCTCACGACCCGACTCGACGTCCCAAAAGCGCACTGTACCGTCAGGGGATCTGGAAAGAATGCGACGGTCATCAGGTGAAAATGCGACCGATTGCACCAGCTCAGTGTGGCCGTGTAGTGGGCCTAGCTTCCGAGTCCCGGTCTCTGCATCCCAGACTATCAATGTTTTGTCGGCAGAGCCTGAGACGATGAGGGAGCTGTCGAATGAAAAGGCAACAGATAAGACATGTTTGGAATGACCTCTCAGCGGTGAATGGACTATCGCTCCAGTCTCTGCATCCCAGACCCGGACTGTTCTGTCGTAGGAACCCGAAGCAATGTAGTGCCCATCCGGAGAGAATGCGACAGAGTTCACTTCATCAGTATGACCCTCCAGTGGCCCGAGTACGACGGTCCCTGTTTCAAATGGTGCAGTAGATTTAGGGATGATTCATGCATCTTAGACCACAAAGACCTGTTCATGCATAAACACCCATCAAAGATGCCCCAATCATCATGATCAAGCATTGCAAATAGAATCAATGAATGTGAACATGAATATGAACATGAGTATGAACATGAACATGAACATGAATAACATGAATATGAACATGAACATGAATGTGAACATGAACATGAACATTAACATGAATAACATGAACATGAATGTGAACATGAACATGAACATGAACATGAACATGAATATGAACATGAACATGAACTTGGATATGAGTATGAATATGAATATGAACATGAACATGAACATGAATATGAACATGAACATGATTATGAACATGATCATGATCATGAGCATGAATATGAGTATGAACATGAACATGAATATGACCATGCACATGAATATAAACATGAGCACATACATGAACATGAAACTTATCCTTGGCGGGCACTTCTGCGTGTGGTAATATAGTATATATGTATATAGCGGTAATGTACATGTTCCGAGGCGGTAGACCGGCTTTGGTTTGGGGGCAAACGGGGGAGAACCTGAATGGGAGCAGCTGGGGCCAGCCCAACCGAGCGAGCTCCCCTGGTGAGGTGTAGCTGGAGAGGAGTCCGAAGGATGACGAAGAGCGCGAGGAGGAAGCGGGCACGGATGCGCGTGGGAGCACAGGTGGCGAAAGGAGGGAAAACCAGGAAGGAGCCGAGAACCCAAGCGAAGGTGGCGTGAAGCGCCCACCTGCCGGGCGTATGCGCGTGAGTGACCGATTAGATGTAGCTGGCGTGCAGGTTGGCGAGTTGGCCAAGCTCGCGCCAATATCGCAGGAACGCATTCGATGCCCAGCGGCCCATCTTCTTGACAACATCGTCCAGGACGCCGGCCGCGAGGTATGTGTGTGTTCCGCCGATGCGGAAGGAGTGGCCGGTCATGTGCGGCAGGCCGTGAGAGAGCCAAATGTCGTTGCATCGGGAACGGAAAGTCTCCTTGGTGAGACAGGAAATGCCCCCTTTCGCGTTTGGAAAAGCAAACAAATGGTGTGAGGACGGCACGGCGGGGGTTGTGTTAATGAGGGCAGCGAGAGCGTGAATGGGCGATAGTGGGTTTTTCTGCTGAGTAAGGTGGACAGACTGCCCCGAGAGCCGATTCGTTTTCGTCCGGGGTAGTAGTAGCTCTGCCGAGGGCTGGGCGGATGAAAGTAGGCGGAGGGAGGAACGCGATGGATGTGATTTGGGGTCGTGTTTCTGTCACGAAGTTCCCAGCACCTCTCCGAGCCGGCATTGCCCCCAGAAAGCGGTTAGTGCGGCAGCCCAGATTGCGCGGTCGCGGGCGATGGAGAAATCGAGGTCAGAGTGGAGGTATCCAAGCATCTGTGTCGTCACCGGCGGGCGAGGAGGGCGTCTAGAGTTTGGAGGAGCCAGCAGCGCAGATCCCTGGAGGACATGTGCGAGCAGATAGCCGCCTTTCCATGGCTGGTCGTGTAGGGCGTGCCAGGCCTTAAGGCCAGCCATGATATTCGAGGATGTATGGCCGGATTTTTCGTTCGTCAGTGAGCCGCCAAAGGCGCAGAGGACGTACTCGTCAGCGGGAAAACGGAGCGTGACGTCGATGTTTTCGCGTTCGCAAAATTCGATGAATCGGTGGACCGCGGAGCTGTAGTTCGCGTGCGTACCCTTCGCTAGCCTGTGCTCCAAGGCGGACTCGAGGCCGTTGGTCATGTTGGGGGAAAGGAGAAGGCCCAGTCGTCTAGCGTTGGGCAGGAGTTTTGCGGGGATCGTGTGGCGATTCTGAAGTATCGAATGAGTGGAGGAAAGTGGGGCTGAGGTGTATCGCGATGGGGTGGACGCGTATAGTCTGGATTTGGTGTCTAATACCCGGGCGCGAGCGTCCTTAAACCGCTTTGCCGCAGCTTGCAAGTCGTACATAATGTCTGCAGGGGATGGGTGTTGGAGGGACGGAGTCACGTGGGATGGGGCGGTGCTCATCATTGTGAATGGTGGTGTATTAGTAATCGGAGTAGGTACAATAACAAGCAGAGGCAGCTGGAAGCCGGTAACGAATGGAGAAAAGGCTGTAAATTACAGCGTGGTGTCCCGCACGAGGTAAGGGGCTAAGTGAGGGGGGATAGCGACACTGTGGTATAGCTGGGGCAAGTGCTGTGGCGGTATTCCGCGAGACGGCGGGTCTGCTGGATTGTCAGCGGACGCGATATAGATCACGCGCAGGTGGATATTATTGACCGCCATACACGCCGCGATACGCTTCAGCGACTCGTTCTGGTGGGAGTTCCGCGACCGGCCTGCGTCGAACGCGAATACGACTCCTTGATTATCCGAGTTAAAGGTGATTGACGTGTCGCGCGCGCCGAGGGCGACCAGGATGTGTAGCGTGATTTCGACGGCGACCATCTCAGCCCATCCGATGTCGTGGCCGTCCGTCTTCCAGCCATGTAGTAGGTGCCATGAACCCCACATGCCGTTCACGATCACCGTGACGCCGAAGGACATAGACGCGTCCATGAAAGCGGGATGAGGGTGCGCAGGTGGTTTGGGTTGGGCGATTATGTGGACTGGCCCGTCGGTGAGCCTCGCGATCCACCAGTGGGCCTCGGCGATAGCAAAGTCAGGTATGCAGCGCGTAATGAAGCACTTTGTGTATGCGTGTGGGAAAGACGTGGAAAAACGGATGATACCAGCCAGCCATGCGCGCCCGTCCAGAATGACTGCCATGCAGTGCATGAGGGAACCCAGCACCCGCTGTGTGTCGAGGAGCGAGACTGAACTTTTATCGAGCCAGGCAGATATTCGAGCGGTATACTTCTTGCGCTTGGGCTGGGGAATGGAGATGACGCGTGAGGGGATATGCCAGTGGAACCCTAAGTAGTCGAACGACAGGGCGAATCCCTTCGTTTTCGACCGCTTCCAAAGCCATCCGAGTGGTTTGGCAACGTCGTAAATGTCGTCCTCCGAGGTGGCACCGCTGGGTGCCGTGGGGTAGAGATGTCACCCAGGTTACCTGCTGCAGGTATTCCTGTCATCCCCCAGGGAAGGTTCCTGCATTGCAGGGGCAGGGGCGAGGGCAGGAACATCAACAGGCACTTGGGAACCTGGCAGGAAACTCCAGGAAACCTGCGCTTAAGCGCCAGGGTTCCTGCCAATTCAGTGCTGGAATTCCTGCATATCCTGTTCATATCAAGGGCAACCATCCATGAGGTTGGCAGAAAATTTACATTTGATACATACAAGACAATGCTAACTATGAAATAAATCTTTGGTGAGGCTCAACTCGAGTCCCA
>WSLN01000659.1:0-11932 GCA_019677355.1 Ceratobasidium sp. 370
GACTGCTGGAACGCAAAAAGGCTCCAGTGCCACGTCAAGAAGAATACGCCGTGAACCGTGGACCCTGGGATGGGGGCGGCGCGATTCAGTCGGTCTGGAGTGGAGAGCTCGATCGTAAAACGGTTGACCGTAAGGTAGTTGATGTTAAGGCGGGTGACTGGGAGCTGAGCCAGTGGACTCGAAATCCAAATGCGGCGCCAACGCAATTCGGCCCGGATATCAAGGGTGCTATCAGTGTGGTTACGCCGAAGGCGAAAAATAGGTTTGGTCGTGGCAAAAGCAGGAGCTGGAACGAAATGTAAGTATGTTCAATCATTGTGATATAATTCTCGATTAACATACTAACGTCATTGAAGGGCTAAGGATGTATTCGATATAAACGAGCGAATGCATGAGGGCTTACATCGGGTTAGTACAGTCAGTTTCGCCTTGTATTATCAGTTGCTCTAAACAAGGCTCCCCACGCATCACAGCACAAGCCAAGTACCTCGAACACGATGTCATTAAGGCCCGTCGGAACCGCTTGTCATGTCAGTCCAGTCGCTCAAAATCTCCAGCCCACGCGTGTATTAACTCGGTTCGTAGGAGGAACCCGCTGCGGAGGAACATGCACAAAAATCTACACCATGGTACAAACTGCTCAAGCGGCCAGGGACGTCACTCATTCCAGGCTCGAGCGGCCTAAACGCACATTTCGCAACCTCGGGGGACACAGGATCGGAATACGTCTGGCTTTGATCGCCAAACTTGGTTGGATACTACGATTTCAAGCGGATGAACGTTGCATTCTTTAGCCTTGTTGAATAGTAACAGCGCTAGTGTGTGTTGAGAACGGGGATGGGGTGACGACTAATACAGTAGGTGAATCGGGACGCAGCCTGTGGAGGAGTGAGACAGGTACTGGGCCGAGGCTGGAGGGCGGCACGTGACCCAGGACCCTTCGTCTCGCCCTCACGGTGCACAATGGCACTCATGTTCAAGCGGCCTTGGAGCAAGGTGTTGAGAGCACACCCAATCGGCACGAAAACGAGAGAATAAGAATGAAAATCCGTAGCATACACAGACCAGAAACCCGGGTACAAAACCACCCGGTACTGTACAGTCAACCCTGCAGGAGCGCTGTAAGCGCAAACTCCGACACAAGGCTGGGTCATGCCGTACTGAGTGCCCATCCCTTCCCCTCGCCTCAACATCCGTCCTTTCCGCACCGACCCTCCATTCCTCTGAAAGTCGATTTTCAGGATTGCCGCCTACCTACGAGCCTCATCGCTCCGCGCTCGCGGTCGGTGGCCGACTTGGCATGAACCATCCTCCATCGGGCTTCGCACTTCGGGGATTCCCCTACCTCCCCAAGTGCTTAACCGTTATCCTGATCAGTGCCCCAATCTCACACATAGGCGCACCCGCAAGCACAAAGGCCAAGTCTGCATTCTGCATTCTGCTCGATGCAAACGCGGAAGATGTGCGCAACAGTGTACTGTTTACTTTATTGTTGTTTCGGATGCGTGAATTTCAGATTAAGTTGGTTAGATGAATGGCTTGGTATAATTTTCAAAACTTTCCTATCTCCTTTTGGCATCGAGAAAATAAGATCTTGTCCTGCAGGACTAGGGGCTAACCTAGCATGATGTTAGGTGGCAAAGCCAGCCGACGTGAAGAGCCAGGCGCTTAGCTCCAAACGAGTGGTCGGCCGAGTGGGATGGAATTCATGGCCTTGAAGGGAGAGGAGGATTAGCTCCGGCTAGCACCGCCACTCGAGTCTTACACAGCCACTCGCGGGCAGGCGACGCGACCACGTGACTCTCGCCACCTTAAACTCGCCACCGCCGATCGCCGATGTGCTCTGGGTACTTCATCGCAATCACGCTGGCTGAGGAATGAATAACGACAGGGCTCTGCAGCTCCAAGTGTTTTGGGTATTATTTCGTAGCGGCGTTGAGGACCATCGGAGACAGGCGCAGGCTTTATACATGCGCTTTTTCAGGGTCTCACTGTTGCCTGGATGTTTTGGAGATAGGGCCCCTCGCGTTTCAGATGTTTCGATTCTGTACGACACAATCTACGGTGGTAGGAGCGTGACTAAAGGAAGGCATATGAAACATTCCTTACTTGGCCACACGACTGCGGTTTTCATCAGCCTGCGCTGATCGCTAAATGGGCGGGAGATTATTATGATCGGCTCAGACTTATGAGGGCCACAATATGTATTGAACTCGTCCATCTCACATGTCATATTCTGTATAACCGGTCGCTTGTCTATCTTCACATGTATACGCGTAGCTTGTGGTCTCATGGCCGGTCTGCCTGTCCGTATCTGTATATAAACCTAATGAAACCGTCGTCTGTACTCAAGCGACTTTATTTCCTTCAACCATCAAGCTCACTCGCTCTCTATCACTGCGCTTTACTTCATATCTAGCATCGATTTATCTATTCGATTCTACAATATGAGTAGCACACTACCAGATAAATATATTGGACTGTTATTCTTGGAACACTCTATTTCGACGCACACAACATCACTAGATCAGCAGCCCATGTGGATAAATGGAACCCATCGTGCAAATTCTCTCTCCCCAACAGTGTTACGCAAACTTCCAACTGCTTTATGTAACCCTTTCGCCGCCTTCCTACTGTCTGGTGTCCCTCCTTCAAGCATATACGTGTATACATCCCTGGATACCTCTGGCGCATCCCGGTCCTCGATCGACCACATGGTGGCAATCACACTCGAGTACCCAACCATCAGCATCCCTGCCGCAAGATGCACTACTTCGTCCGGCAGCTTCTCGTCTCCCATAGCAGTCTGACATGCCGAAAGGAAGGCAAAATCCGCATGCAGAAGAGGTTTCTGAATGATCCGAGCCAGGCTGAGCTCACTGTCATAGAGCTGAAATGCACTGGCATTTGGATCAGAGGAGTTCTGCGAGGCGTGGCAAGCAAGGTGCACCCAGCTGTGCTCTTGCATTGAGTTTAACACAGTATCGCTAGTTGCAAGGTCGCCGTCTAACCGCTTGAACTGGGTCTGGCTAAAAATTGCTTGGATATGATCTATTTCCACGGTGGTTCCAGGCAAGGGTGCGCTATTCGTTGCCGCCGCTTGACTGACTGCTAGAATCCCACGGAACTCGGACGTTTTTCGGGCTGGCTGTAGCAAACCACTGAGGGTAGGGGTGTATGACGAGGTCACATAGTTGAAAACTCTATCCTGCGGCGTCTCGTAGCGACCAGCGGCGTGGAGCGGAAGAAACGCAAGCGAGCCAGTAGTGCACCATGTAATATGTGGAAGCTCATGACCCAGTGTAGACTGTTGCTGTTTCCTGGCTTAAAAATACATCATAAATTAACTAAATTTGACTCACCAAGTATTCTAGACTGTGTAGCACTGGCTGTACTACGTCCGTCCACAACGTAGACAACACAGCGAGCCATTCATCTTCGGCGCAATCACTCCTCGGTTGATAAACTGGTCTTCTATTATTTTTGGGGTGCATACGTGCGCCCTCCAAAGAACTCAATAGCTTTTCACGAGCACGAACTGCTTTCTCATTTGAGAACAGTGGAAGGGGGATGTGAACCGGGCTGGAACTATTGGGTTGCAAAGTAATGGCATCACACCGGTTATGGTGCATATTGATAACAACTACACTCCCCACGTGTGCTGCATTTGCCAGTTCTGCGAAAGGTTTGGGTCGAAGAAAGTTTTGGAACCCTGGAAGATCACGAGCCTGATGGAGTAAACCATCCCATTCCGATGCTAGGCGACGCTGGGTTAGGGCAGCTTGGTCCAACGGAGGGTCGATTTGGTGCTCCATTGAGGTAGATTGTGGAATACTAGCTTGCTCGAGGCTATGAGCTACCAGCTTAAGCTGTTCAGCAAGCTCAGGGGCTGCTTCGAATAGCTGGTCTAAAGGTGTGCGAAGTCGTAGCATTTGAGTCCATACAATCGTGCGCCCTTCTTCAAGCCACTCAAGAGCAACGTCAGGCTGTTGAAAGGCGACCGCTGCGGCTGCTGCCTCCGCGACAAGGCTCCGAACCTCAGAGGTCAGAGATTCATATCGACGGGCGACTGAGGTACCTAGCCAAACAACCTTTGGTAAATGGATCATGGACTGTCTATAAGCCTCAATAGGTGATTCAAGGAGAGCTGAAGATAAACCCGCCCAAGCCTGCGAAGCATGCAGTTGTGTGGTAGGGTTTCCAGTTGGCAGACACGCAGCCTCCCTGAAGCAATTGATCGCATCAAGTACATCCTGAGGTTGTCCCCTGCGCTCAAACAAGCACTGGTACGACCTTCCCAGGTTACTTAGTTGGTCGGACTTGGCTGGATGGTCATCAGGAGTCAGCATGAGGGCTTCACACTGGTGCTTGATCGACCTCTGCATATCTTCAACTCTACCCAAATGTTCAAAAAGACGCCGATATGAACTTCCAAGGTTGCTCAGTCGGGCAGGCCTGCTTGGGTGCCAAAGCGGGGTGAGCTCCACAGCTTGTTTGTAGGATTCAATTGACTTTTTGAGATCGCCGAGTCGCCCCAGAGACTCAAACAGCAACAAATACGAGTTCCCAAGACTGTTAAACAATGTCTGTTTGTGAACATGGTCGTCTGGGGTCAGCATTATTGCCCGATTCTGGAATTTGACCGAATTTTCCAGATCATCGTGCTTGCCAAGGCGTTCGTAAAGACTCTGGTAAGCTGTGCCAAGATTACTGAGCCAAGCAGGTTTACTAGTGTGATCATCAGAAGCTAGGCGTACTGCTTCTTCCTGGAAACTGATAACTTTATCAAGATCTTCGATCCTGCCTAGGCGCTCAAAGAGACGTTGGTAAGAGCCACTAAGGTTGTTCAGTCGTGCAGGCCTCTCTGGATGATCATCTGGCGTCAGAAAGACCGCCTGATGTTGACAGCTGATTGCCTGATCAAGATCCTCAACCTTTCCCTGATGTTTGAACAACGACAGGTAGGAAATTCCGAGGTTGTTGAGCCTGCCAGGTTTGTTCGGGTGGTCGTCCGGGGTAAGTTGTGCCGCCCGCTGCTTCCAGCTGATCGCCTTTTTCAGATTATCAGGCTGCCCAGTCTGATCGAATAGGCCTTGGTACGAGTTTCCAAGGTTGCTCAACCGCCCGAGCTTGTCTAAGTCATCATCCGGGGTCAAGAGCACAGCTTGCTCCTTGCATTTCAGAGCCCTGTTAAGGTCTTCACGGTCACCTAAGCGCTCAAACAGGCGATGGTATGAAACTCCGAGGTTGTTCAGGCGCACAGACCTGTCTGGATGATCGTCTGGAGTGAGCTCCATGGCCTGCTCCTGATAAGTAATCGACTTTTTGATGTTCTCCAGATTCCCTAAGCGCTCGAAAAGAGCGCGGTACGATCTACCAAGACTGCACAACCGTCCAGGTAGCTTCGGATGATCCTGTGGAGTAAATTGGACTGCTTGGTGCAAGTATTTGATCGAGTTTTCCATATTCTCCACTTGACGCAGACGCTTGAATAAATGGCGGTAGGAGTTACCTAAATTACCCAACCACGCAGGCTTGTCCTCGTAATCGTCAGAAGCCAGTAGTACGGCTTGCTCCTTGTACTTGTTCCACGCTTTGAGATCTTCTAGTTGGTTTAGGCGTTCATACAAGAGCTGGTATGTGACGCTAAGATGGTTTATCCGCTCGGCCTTTTCCGAATGATTATCAGCGGTCAGGAGCACTGCTGCCTCCTGGTGTCTAGCTGCATGTTTGAGATCTCCTACTTCGCTCGATTTTTCATATCGAGATTTGTATGCAGCGCCTAGTTTGTCAAGCCACTCCGACCGGCCCAAGTCATCATCAGGTATCAGGCTTATAATCTCAGATTCATAGTTAATCGCAGTATCGAGATCTTCTTGAAGGTGAAATTGCTGAAATCTTTCCCAGTGTAAGGATGCTAATACCTGCAGTAACGGCAGTTTCTGCGTATCGCTCTCGCAGAGAGAGATTAATTCACGGTCGGCTAGTGCTGTGGCCTGCCAGTTACTTGGCTCCTTGTTGACTGAGGGTGCGCCGTAGTTCTCTAGTCGCTGTCGGATATCTGTCCAACGGTTGCCAGATAACAGGGTTTTCCTTAACTCAATATTTTGACTATCCGCCATCGTGTGATGAGCTTCTGTCGTCGATGGTGCATCCAAATCTTCGTGTACACTTGGGACAACCTTCATTCCAATCAAGCAGCTCGGTAATGCATAGCTCATCAGAGACTCACATCTGAATCGTCTGCCCGTTGGGCTAATAGAGGTTGTTGACTGGAGTGTGATAACGTCCCGGCTTGCGGCGATTCTCCCGTGGTCGACGAAGTGTTATCTGCCTATGAGCTCCGGCGCTAAGTATCGTACTCCCAGCGAATTAGGTGCTGGTGGAGGCTCACGTCATGTGCGGTGTTTGGGCTAGCGTTCTGTTGCTCAGAAAACCCCATTATTTGCGTCGGAAAATACGAAGCAAGACGGAGCATGCACATGCGCAACAAAGGTGACAGGAAGGTTAGATACTTCGCCCCTACCACCGCGCGGTGTCTATATACGTCAGCTAGGGGCAATCCCTGCCACACTTTGGCGCATCAAAGTGATGACTTAGTGTGAAAGACACAAGGCGTACTTCCGCCCATCGCCATTGTTGTCGATACCACAACCACAAGGCCTATCCTGGATGATCTGGCCCACCCTCCCAGAAATCGGATCCCTCAATGGTCTTAGGATGGGCCATGTGACAGGGGGATGGGCACTCTGATAGACGCAGCGCGTTTGCTCCAATGGCATTCCTCGATATATATCACGTACACGGTCGTAGTTATCGGATATGTCTAAATGCGGCCAAACGATAAGCACGGTGCTTAAACCACCTGCTGCACACGCACAAAACACGGGTTACAAGCACTGCCACAAAAAACAAGTTTGCATGAACAGCGGCTTGCAAAAGTACTCCCCAATGCTGAACCAAGGTCACAGCCAACGAAGAAAACCAGCAGCAGGGCACGCAAGGTCATGCAGTTTGGCCGATGTAGGGCCAAGTTGTATTCTTGTGAGCTATGGGCAAGCCGGAGTGGCACTCACATTGATCCGACGGATGTGGGGGTATTCAAGCGTCCGTCCGACTAATGCTGTTCGGGATCCGAGCCAGAAGCCCCATGCCAGGTGGTTAATGATCTACCCCTGGGCATAAGCGCCTAAGTGGTGGGACTGGCGCCACTGCGGGATTGAGTCAACATACCGAGCTCGCCGAGCCTGTCGGCCTACGCGTGACGGTTTCCCGCCTTAGGGATGGCGCATCGCCTCTGTCACTAAGGTTGCCAATACTGTCGCTGATGGCGTTGACATCGCTGGAAGACTCATTGACGACACGGAAAGCGTAGCGCACTCATTTTTGGACATAGCTAGGCATCTAGAATATAAAATTAAGCTAAAAATCACGCGCACATATTTGCGTCGCTAGCATGGTAGAATGACAAGCATATGAGGGGATATATGCATGTCAACATTTGAATGAGTTGTACACACAAATACTTACCAAATACAAACGAGGCATAGAATACATGGAGGGGATCTGTGGATACAGTGGGTGTAATAAAGCTTTCAGGTGGCCTGTTAGCATAAATCAAGGCAAAATGGCAGGGAGCGGGATTTGTTTGTACATTTTTTGGGTGGCACCTGACGTGATGCTAGCGTATCGCACCATCCAAGTGCCATTCCCTCAGTGTCGTTGGCTACGAACCGAATTATACACCAAATTAAACCGAAAAACTGAAGATATGAGCACGAAATGACCGAGATCGGGGTAAGGCGCCGCGTGGAGGAGTCGACCCTCAGTAGGCCTAATCAATGGCGAACCACGGCAATCGAAGCTCCCAGAAATACTCGCCACACATGATTACCTCTCCTTGCCAAGTATCCTGCAGTTAGCTGTTGTACATATAACTCAGTGGTTCGTACACTGGTGGCTTAGTTGTCAGATTGTTTGAGGCACCAGTTGCCGAGGGACCACCCACAAAGATTTAGTATGGCAACCTAACTAGAGCAGATAATTTGCAAATATGGGCGCACATGTGTGGAAGGCATGTCTACCACTTTCGATTACCGTGGATCGCTGCGAATCAGGGCCTACAGAGGATTGACTCTGTCGTGCAACACCCCGGGACAGTGCATGTGTCATATCTCAGTTATTTCTTAGTTCTTTTTCCTCATTTTTTTTTTGCTCCGTACATTGCACGAGCTGGCGCGCATCCAAAAATACCAAAAGGACAGTGTTTGGACGGCGCAACACGCCAGCAGCATATTGGGTGCCACCCGACACACATACAAACAACCCCCGCCTATTGCCGCTTTTGCCCGACGCAGGCTCGTAGGTCGACATACATCCCTAGAATGCGCACAAGGCACTTAGAGATTCCAAGTATGCAATACCTCCGCAGCCGTTGGATCAATGTAAGTATCACTCCGGCTTGCCGTACGACCGGCGCGAACTAGATCATACAAGTCGCGTGTATGCAAGGCTACATTTCAACTATGAAGCGATCTCTCGAACCAACACCCAGCTTCGCCAATCGCTCGCTGGGTAAATCCGGTGATACCGGAGTAATTAATTGTCCCAGCAGAGCTGCCGCTGGTCTTGAGCATAGACCAGTTCTGGGTACCTACGTCCCCATGAGTACACCTTCGTGAGGGGCCATGCCTGCATAATTACTCACCTGTGCAACCGGTTCCGCAGTTTATGGCAACACGTTTGGCGCCACTCGCGGCAGCGATGTTATTCGTGCCAGAAAATGTGATTGCCTGTAATAAAATATCCAGTTGGGTCGGTATGTATGCGCCAAGAAATCTCTAAAACTCACAGAGATCTTCACCCCCGTTTCCTGGCGTACCGAGAGTGCTAGGGTAGCATTGGCCGATTATTACGCCGAATCTCTTGCACCCTGTCGCGGTGTTTCCCGAGTAGGTAATTCCAGAGACAGACGCGCTTTGAGGAGAACCAGTGTTTAATTCTTTGGAACCGGAGCACAAACGTGTGTCTCACCCAGTCGCGGTAGCAATTGTCTTGTTGCGGAGGGCTTGGTCGTTGTTTGTCACGACGTTGTTCAGGATCTGGACATTTCTAACTGTAACGTTGGTGTCGACCGATCCGATCGAGATGCCGTGACCACCAGTGCCGCTATTGCGCTGGAAGATGTAGAATAGTCCGTAATAGTACGGAATGTTCTAGTTAATAATCAAGTCAAGCGTGTATGCGCGTGTATGCGCATGGATTCTAAGCGTATGACTCGGTACACTTAATAGGGTATAAATAGGGGGCTTTCGAGCTCTCTTGTGCCCTCATCTTTATCTTTTTACTGTCTCTACTTCTCTTATATACCAGGCTTTATTCTTTTGTATACAATCAATACGTATTTGTTTTCTATAGAAGATGATGTTGGAGCCTTCGTTAATGTCGTGACTAAGCGTTCGGGTACTTACCCCCGACGCATTACTTACTCATCGGATTGTTTTCCATAGGAATTTGTACTAGCCGTCGCCTACTCTCGCTTGTACTCCCTCCACTTCGCTTAGCCATAGTTATATGCATGTGTATTATTGATTCTGTACAGACTCTTACAATATATAAAGGAGGACTCGACAAGGAATAAACCCCAAGTCGAGTTACCTTGCATTACCCCTCTACAAGGTCGTTGTTCTTTGCGCCGTGAGCCGTCTGCTCACAGCAGTTAATAGCAAGGCAGTCGTTTTGGTTGTGAACAGTAGAGCCTTGAATGGTCAAGTTTGAAACGCCGGCTGCGGACCAGGTGAAATATCAACGAATGCTGGAAACCGTACCATTGAATGCGTCAGTGTTGCGCTTCGCTGGCTGGCCGTTAGTCTTGCTGTTTGGATTATCCCCGGCGGCTGATCACCGAAAAAGGTCAACTCAGGTAATACCCAAAGGCCGAGTATTTACCATTATCAACGGTAACTTTAGACACCACCAGCGGCGCACTATTGCCAAAGCTGAAACAATGCCGAGGAGAGTTCTTGATGATGAGATTCGAGAACGTCCCAGACGATTTGATCCTGTTGGATGGTAGGTTCGACTCGATGATTACCTCGATAAGCTCGAGGACTTACTTCATCATTGGGTGGGGCTTGACCGCACCACTGCTTCCAAGACCATCCTAGTATTGCTCTCCCTGCGTTAAAGGTGTGTCCATTACCGTTGACCGTGAAACAAAAGTTTGGTTAAATCTTCTCCCGAGGTGGGACTCCAGCAACTGGCTTTTACCCACAGGTAATATTTGACCCAGTGAGGAAAAACAGAGGTTCGTTCCATTCTTTATAGCCAGACTGCATGCATGCGGTCATAAATACGCTTCAGTCCCACGCTGAGCTCGGAACTTTCCATGATATCCCCGAGTACATGGACGGTTGCACCAGCGGGCGCATCGACCTGGAATGTCTTGCCGGCGGGAACAGTAAACGAGTTGATGTTGATCTTGGTGTCAGATACATCGCGTACGTTAGCGTCAAGTCGATTAGTTAGGGTACGACGCTGCTCACAGTAGTGCATTTGATAGCAGCAGATACATCGTCGAGGGAAGAGATAGTGCCAGTGCAACGTCGGGCAAGAGACGCGAGCAGAAGATGTGCCAGGGAGAGCAAGGAAAGCGCTGTAACAGCGATCATGGCGGCAAAGAGTGGTGACGTGTAAAAATTGTGCTGGTTGCCCAGCAAATTTACAGCTTTCAGCGGCACAACACTAGCACATCAAGCAACTGCCGGGCCGCCATGACAGCGTGACACCATCCAGTACAGTGATGTTCTCCAAGCGGATAAATTGCCCAGCGATTCTCAAGTGAGCGTCCATGGTCAAAACTAGCTGGATCGCCCACCCGCTCAAGTTTGTGTCTGTCGAAGCTTTGATGTAGATTATCCGAAGCCTTCCAAGGCCCCATTTATCAAATAGTGCACACTAATTAGTATCATCTGACCCGTCGGTCGCGTACGGTCCGATGGATAATGCAGATTACAACGGCTCTGGGGCAGATATGAGCACAATCCAACTCTGGCACTGATACCAGACCAATTAGGACGAGTGCAAGCAAATTTTCGGATATAATCGAACCACAAGCAATACCTGGGAATATGGAATAACGTCAGGCATACCCGGAGAAATGGGAACTTGGTTGCCGGTTCTGACAATATAATTATCTACCCAAGCGGAAACGCTCCTGTGGACCTCTCAATAGGAGCGGATCGCCAAAAGTACATTCCTCCGGTGGACGCATATAGCCAATCTCCCCTGGAGACACACACAGCCACTTGACGGTTTTTCGCGTGGCTGATTTCGGTTCGACCAATCTGTCCAGTCATAAGCCTGGATCATTGGAGCCAAGTCGCCGATACCGGAATTCGCTATGCACAATCGACTACTAACGTGCCTTGTTTGCAACTCTGCCTAAGCGATCATACTCAGTCATGGAAGCTTAAATACCGTATGCTCTGAGTCGGCAAGCCCTAAAAGTTAAATGCCCTATTGTGCTACGCACGTGAAAACCGCGCTCAAGAGTGGGTGAGCGGTCAAAATTGTTCAAGGGTACAGACGCACGTTTGCCAGGCGTGCCCTTTGATCACTAGAGCCGGTGTGGCAACATAAAAATCGGACATGTAAACCGACGGATGTTTCCAGCATGGGAACTCCAATATGTATGCTGTGGACTCAGCAACAATAGTGGACAGAGGAGTTCGACGTGCCGAGCTGTGGAGGCAATTCCACCAACAGAAGCAGGGAACCCAGCCTCATGCCGACTTTGTGTTCCGCCGCCGCCTCAACACCGCCCACTCGATCCTCATGGCCTATTTTCTCACTCGAAAAAAGGCATCGCATGACCTTACCCCAACCGAAATGAGTCGAACACTCCCAAACTTGTCACATGGACCAATCGAGA
>WSLN01000660.1:0-11922 GCA_019677355.1 Ceratobasidium sp. 370
TCGGCGAATAGGCAGCGAAGATTGTTCCCACGGATTACCTGCACAAGCGCCCCGTCCTCGACGTGTCGGATCTCGATAAACGTCGGGTCGAACGCCATGACATAGGGGTAGTGGAGCGCTAATCTGGGGCATAAATACAACTTGTAAACCTGGGCGAGGCTGGGACCTACCAAACGCGGTCGGGGTTCCCTCCCAATAAATAGTCACATCCCTCTTCGACCTCCATCCACTCTTATTCACATAAAATGCAAATTCTGCGAGTGCGCCTCTGTATCAGCCTCCGTTCACACATCATAACAAGAAAACGCACCAGTATAGCACAGCAAAAACTCCCCGTCTATTCGGTATATGCTCAACGGGCGGACGTCGTCCCGGCGCTGGACAAAGTCCAGTGACGCGTCGGCGGGGTCCAGTAGGACCTGGGTATCGAGCGTCTCGAGATCGACGATCTCGAAGCCTTTTGTGCACGCCACACACAGCTTTGTTTTGAGGAAGTGGATCGAATGGGACTCGGTGGGGATATAGAACTCCTGTGCGGCGGTTCGTGAACCGAATAGCCCGTGACTGGTAAGTACACACCTTGAAGACCTTCAGAGTGTCATTCCCGCCCTGTAAAATCTTCTTGAACGTCGGCTTGTTCTTCCCGCGCACGTTCTGGTCGATCGGCTCGAGTGTCTTGATCGTACTCGACAGCGAGCTTGCCTTGACGACGCATACTAGCGTTCGACCAAGGCAGTGTCCAGCCTTGAAGAACGATGTATGCGACGAGATCCGTTTCATCCGCTTCAGCGAGCTTGCCGGATCGGGAGACTCCAGCGCATCCAGCGGGAAGGTAAGTACCGATCGTTCTAAAATTAGCCACCAAGCATGAATAAACCCATATACCCCGTTCTCAAACTATCCTCACCGGAAAGAACAATCAATAGTTGATACTCTTCCAGCACATCGATCTGCTGCACGTCCACCAAGTCTAGCACCTTCACTGGTGTCCTATTCTTGCCCTCGCCCAAAGCCTGGAAGTACACCCCATCGTCCGTCCCATATGCGATCCGTCGACCCATATCTACAGAACAGGATCCAAAGTGTCTCAGCTCCAACTCGAACAGTGACCAACCAATATTTCCAACCCCCAGCCGGATCGAGGAGTACTCACCATATGGCACCGCACAGTTCACCTTGGCATCCCCCACAAACACATCCTCGCTCAGCATAAACGTGTCGAAAACCATACTCCGCTCACGCATCACCTCCTGCTGTGCCGTAATATGCTCCACCCATTTACGCCGTGCTACCACAGTCGGAGCCCACAATACCAACGAGTACTATCCAATCCCATCAGTCAAGTGCACATTTGGGCGCATAGTGGTAGTGCTCACCCCGCGTTTGCCCAGATGAGAGATTGTCAGCTGGTATCCACTCTTTTGCGAATCCGGTCGTGCAGGTGCAGTAGGAGGGGGTGTCCCATTCGCAGTTGATCCATTCGAGTTGCGTCGGATGAGTGTTGTGCGTGGTCTTGACGCTCTCGCGGCGTTCTCCTCGGGCGTCGAGACGACAAGCAGCTCGAGCGGAATTGGCTAGTGAAACGCGGATGAAATGTTAGCATCCCACGATTCAGCCGATCCAAGATCCGAAACTCACCCGCCTAAAGACCTTCAGCTGTTCATATTTGTTGACCATTTTACTCTTCACCATCAACAGAGCATGGTCAAACAAGAAGATCTGCAAATCCCCGTTCTCGTTGGCTGCCCCACCTCGCCGTTTCAACGGACCCTTGTACACCAGCTGTCTCTCCTCGTCTTTCAGCTTCAAATCCTACATCACCCACCTCCAGATCAGCACCTGCCTACTTGCCCAAAGCAAGAAAATGCTGAAATGACGCACCACCTCCTCTCCCTGCCTGAAAACCAACCCCTTGTCCAGCTGCAGCAGGTTGAACCGGTTCTCTGTCTTCCCACTTTCCTCGTTGACCTTGGCTAGAAATTCCCGCACGAGCTTCACGGCCTTGGGAATCGCCACCCTATCCACGCTGTCCTCTGGCGTGTGTTTTAGCACGACCTCGAGCAATAAAGGATACCGCGCAAGCCTCGTGGTTGGTTTCGTAAGATACCCATTCAGCTCCAACTTCCGACTCGCCGGCAAACGCTCCACCGTCTCGACAAACGCCGCAAACGTCGGATTCGATGCTTTCTCCTTTTCGAACTCGTACTTGCCGTATAACTGGTGCTTGCCGTATTGCACAAACGGTGCAAAGTGCGGGACCAGCTCGAGAAAGATGTCACCAATCGTTTCAACAATTGGGTACACTTTTTGCCGTCTGGTGAGGAGGTCTCGGAGACGAGTGTTGACGTCGATAATGTCCTCAACGTTCCAGAAGACTTGTTGGACAAAGTCCATGCGTCGGTCGGCTGGTATGATTTCTTCGGTCTTGAGAGGCGTCATCCAGGACTAGACCAGGATAAGTGCCGAGGCGAAAGAATGGGAACAAGAACTTACGTCGCGCAGGTACTCGAGGTCGCGAACGAAATCACGCTCAGTGTAGATAACCTCGTTGATCGCTTCCTGACGCTTCTTTTCCGTCTCGCTAACACTATCCACCACCTCCTGAGGCACGGAATGAACCCACAGTTGTCCAGGTTCCTATATTCCCACACCCACACAAAAAGTCCATCTGAGCAAGAATCAAAATAGACGTGACAGGACCCTCGGAAACATACCTTGAGGCCATGATCAATCAAACTCTCCTTGCTCGAGTTATTCGGCAGCTTGCCGGCGGGGTGCACCACGGCCGACCCGCTCCCGCTCATTGTCGGCGAGGGGCTAGGAACGGTCTGGTTCGTGACCTGGTGCCGCGTGCTGAGGCGGTGCTTTTGTTCGAGCCGGCGAGGGCAGGCACTGCAGTAGCACAATTGGTCGCGGCTGCACGTGGGCGAGTAGCATTCGGTGAGGAGGGTAAAAACACCCGAGGGGAGAGGAAGCGCATCCTCTTCCTCTCCTGAGACACCTCCCATCACGCCGACCGTGCCAGAGCCAGAACCACCCGGGCTCAGTAAACCAGGTCGGACTGGGGTGGCACCATCTGCATCCTCTGCACCCTCACCCGTCCACCCAATACTCGGTCGGGGTCCTGAGAACTGGTAAATTTCCACGGGCGAATCGCGCAGACGGTGGTCGTAGGTAACGTCGTGGAAGAATTTTTGAGCATCGAGCGCTCGGCCAAGAAGGAGAGCCAGGTTGCGGTCCGAAGTCTTGATAATGTGCGCGATGAGATCGACAGCCTCACGTCCGTCAAACGCAGCAGGATACGTGAGCCCATCCTTGGCACGCTCGTTCAACGCAACCCGCTGGCGAAACGCGTCGGCCACTCGCGAGAGGAGCGCGGGATAGACGAGTGGGCGTCGGCGCGAAGAAGGAACGTTGGGTCGCGGGACAGGAGGTCGCGGAGTCGCACCTGATGCTGAGGCCGACATGGAGCGTGAGCGGTCCGAGGGTATCGTGCCAATCGAGTTGTTGTAGGCGTGGCCACGGCCAGCACGCCCGATTGAGCCACCATTAGCGCCGTGTCCAACTGGCATAGTGCGCACGCTCTCGATGGAGCGACGCGAGGCAGACGGATTTAGGTTGACGGGGGCACCCGAAATGGGCGGCGAAGGGGATGTGGAGGAAGGAGGATAATACGAGAGTCGACTATCGCCCACGACGGTCGCCGAGCTCGAGGCCTGGGACGCGAGCGTGGTATTTAGTTGCATGAGCTGGGGCCGGCTCGGCGTGGGCGACGGCTGGTGCATGCTCGGCGAGTAGGCACTCTGGTGTGGGTTGGGCTGGTACATACTATGCCGGGCGCCTGGGAGTTCATCTCGCGAGACTTCCTCGCGCGACTCGTTCTCGAACGAGCGGTCGTGGTCGTGGTCGTCCCACGGCCCGGATAGCGGCGGTTCGGGCGTGACCTCGACCATGGGGAGCACGAAGCCGGCGGGGGGCGGGGCGGGGTCGCGGCGGTAGACCTGGGCCTGGTACGCCTGTGCAGGGGTCATTCCCTGCTGCGTGAGGCGGTCGATGGCAGGGTCGGGGGCGTCCTCGGGCAGCGGGCGAGGCGCAATGATCCCAGGCGGATAGCCGCCTGCGATACTGCGAGGACGCGGGGCGGCTGGCGGCGCGAGGGGGCGCGGACCGTACATTGGCACAGGCGGTGGCGGCGGCGCTGGTAGTGCATGGGGGTAGTGCTGGTGGGGCAGATAGTACGGGTGGGCGGCAGGGGGCGGGTGGTAGGGCTGGTGCTGGGTGTACTGAGCATATGGGTAGTACGCATCCTCGGGGGGTACCTCGTACGCACGTTGAGGGCGTGGACCGCTGGGGCCGGCGGTTGGACGCCCGAAGATCGACGAGTAGGCTGCCGCGCGCCGCTCGCTCGACTCCATCACCAGTGTCGAGGTCAAGAACGAGCTGACCACATCACGTGGCGCTGACTAACACACCGAGCCCCTGCGTCACCCCGCCGAAACGTACTGGGAACTAACCCACCTGGGCTGCAGATCATTCTTCTTTGGGCTCTGCGAAAAAAAAAATACGTCATTCAAGTCCATTTTATCTGGATATCCCCAGACGAGACGCGCTCCCAACGTCGCTCCCACCGTCACTCTCCCATGCTCGTGCTAGCGTATTCTCTCATTTCTTTTCTGCGACTGGCACTCCTAGCTTCTTGATATTCTAGCTCACAGTCTTTGCTCCTAGCGGCTTCCAGAACAGTCTCATCGGCAACAATATACCCTGAACACGGCGCGCGCTCTTGCAATCTCCAGCTGGCTCTCACAGCCATCAGGGGTTTTGCTTCCTACTTCAGTATTAACCCCCACATTCGCATTCAGTCCTCAGCACGCGTCGAGCCCCCCTCCAACACGCTGACGTGTTTCACATGACGTACGAGCGTAAACCAGCGCCAGAGAACACGGTTAGTGCCGGAAATACTACTTGTATCTCCTCTATCAATCTGTCCCAACCCCTGATGCAATTCAGTCTGAAATGTCCCTATATATGACGACACCGACGTAAGTCAATCTCAGCGAAGATATCCATGCGACAAATGTACCCGCTTCGGCAGGTGCCTATAGAATAGGGGCATTTCAACGATTCACGACGCGCAATGACGTCGAACGGGCAACGCCAAATCCCACAGCAAGGGCTTGTGAAATGCGGCCAAATTCAATTCAAGGTATCACATGGCAGCCTGCTGTACAACTAATACAAACCAAACAAAGCAACCCTTCTCAGAAATAGGGGCTCATATACCGAAATTGACCCACAGTAAATATCACCAACCACAACGCCTACATTTCGACCGAATCGATCAAAGCCTTGGATGCACTCGACCGCACTTGTATCAAGCATTCGAAAGGTTCCGGTTGACTACACGTACACCATAAGCAACTAGAAACGGATGAATCGATACATGAGCGTACCTGAGAACGTCACTCGTAAACGCTTCCGTGGGCGTGATTTCGGTACCATCTGCCCCGAGTGCTTTGCTAATAGTGAAACTCGCCAAGATGTTGCTAGAATCGAACCATGCTTAAAATTTGCTATCTAATAGAGATACGAGCCTACTCACCTGATTGAAAGCCATAGCGCCTGCTGGGCAATATGCGCCCCAGGACAAATCCTGCAACCACGACAACACATTTCACACTCTTGTCGTTTTCGTTCCTAAATCACTCTTACCTCCTCCCGAACCCGAACGCAAACAATGCCGAATCAGGCGCAGGCTCGTCTCCAAAGTATCGATCAGGACAAAATTTATCCGGGTTAGCGTATACAACTGGATCGTGCAACAGCCCCCTGTAGTATCAAAAATCAGCCTTGATCGCAAACACGGAAAGTAGCATGGGCTGACCAAATATTAGCAATAACCATCGTATTCCCCGGAATACGGTATCCACACGCAACCTCCTCGTCCGGCCCCGTGTTATGTACTGCTATGTTCGTGACAGGATGCCAGCGTAACGCCTCGGACACGATTGCGCTTGTATAGGGAAGATGTTCCCGGTCTGCGATAGTAAAAAGGCGGGGGGATTTGTCTGGCGCAGCAGCAAGGTAGGCGTCGATTTCCGCCTGAGCTTTAGCTTGGACCTCCGGGTAGAGCGTCATAGCGAGGAAGAAGCATTGGAGGATCGCAGAGGTGGTATGCGCACCTGCGCCGAACAAGGAGGCTGCGATGCTCTAAAAATGTTGAGCGCCCGCTTATGCAACAATTGATGGAAAAGAGCACCTTGATCATATCCCTCTCTTCCGCGTTGACTACATGCGTCGTATCTTCGGGCTCTAGGAGCTTCGTAATAAAACATGGCTCGGCCGTCCCTTCTCCCTACGAAACCTTGTTGTTTAAATAGCCTAGCATGGTGACGTAGTTCAACTACTTACCAGCTTCTTGACCACAGCGTCGAACGGCCCTTGACGGTACTTAGTCGTCATCCTTCCCCAGGCTTCAGCTTGGCGCTTAAATCCAGCTCCAGGTATCCAGGATGGAATAAACCGCACTATATGCGACCTAGTTAGATCCTACCTGGCTACGCGGGTGGTTTACTTACTCAGTGGTATGGTTTCGACTAGCCATCGCCCGGGCACCGTAGCTGAAAGAGAGGGTCAAGCACCCGTTTATCGAGCTAAAATAGTACCACATACCTTCGCCGATGGCAATCATATATTCCTCAGCCGAACGTATAAACTTGTCATTCGAGTCTTTGGCTGTATGTCCATACCCAATACGGATTGCTGCGCTTCCCGCCATCCTAAAAGTACACACTCTCAACCAATCAGCCGTATGACTGAAACCACGCGACTCACAGCTGTACATGCTGCATAAATGCGCCCGGCGTATCCACCAGCCGCTTCATAAGCTTATGCACCTCGTTTTTCTGAAGGTCCTGAAAGTCGAACGTGGCACGAGGGTTGAATGTTTGATGGAGCAATTTGCGGTACTTGCGGAGTCGCTGGTTGTACTGGGTGAAGAGGATGCTTTCGCCCCAACCGGCCCTGCACGACCTTGATCTCAGCACGAACCCAAGATTGATGATCACTATGCTTACAAGTTGGCCATCTGGATGGTCGGGCGGTTTGAAAAGGTCACGGCACGTTTCTCGAATAGCTCGTTCACAATCTGTCGGTCAGTCAAGACAATGACAGGACGCCAAAACAGCCAGATTGTGATTATTCCACCTAGAGAGCCGTGAATTGCCGAGATTTCGCTTCCAGCACACTCGGAAAGACGTACCATATTTTCTTGCGAATTCAGCCAGTTTCATCCACAAAAAAGGCGCATTACGGATCTATGATAACCACGAATCAATTAGTTATATGCAAGCGATTCATAAATTGATTGAAGCATGGCAGACCTCTAGTGCATTGCCGACTAGGAGCGCTGGAGGAGGTCCAGGTGGTAGCAACGTTTTACTGTTGAGTTTGGACTTGAAGTACAAAAAGGCGAGCACTGCAGCGAGTAACAAGGGTTGGACAATGAGAGACATGGCGTAAGAGGGGATGAACCGAGGCTTGGATGAGTTGAAGACCCGCCCAAGATAATTTTTAAAGACGGCGCGAGGCCCGGCACCCTGCACTCATAGGAGCCAAGGGAAGAATTCCCAAGCGATAGCGGAGATTGTGCCTTCCGAGCCCCAGACCCAGACCTGAAGCTCAGTATTCCAGGAGCTGGCACGGGTGGATGTCCTGTGAAAAGCCACAAAGGGAAGTCCGGTTGATCGCGGGATCACATTTCGGCATTTTGCCGGCGGTGAAGGCTAGCAAAGCACTTGGCCACCCAAGCTTCATAAACCTTTCTCCACACGCTTTATGCCAGTGGGAATCACCCCAGACGATAGAAGCCTCCGAAAAGAGTCCCGACAAGGCACAGAATAACGTGAGAAAGCTTGTTACCTGGATGGGGAACGAGGGGGAGGAAGACCACAGATCGGTGGCGAGCGAATGTGTGTAGCTATCCTCGACTGGGTGTCCAGGTCGAGAACGTACAGCCAATATGGCACGTGACAAAACTTCGCCTCAGCCTTAAAGTCCGGAAGTTTGTTGGTTAGAATTCAAGTGTATAGCATTTTACACGCCGCCACTGGATATTAGGTTGGTTAAATGCAATCATGCCGAAGTAAGCAGCATCTAACACCGCTGGGACAAGTTCCAGCTCTGTGGGCCTCCTCTAGTCATCCTTAGGCTTGGTTATCGTGAGTGCCCCTTGTCAGGCCGTTGCCCGATACCCCAGTCACCTAAGGTCAAAGAAGATCCGCCATAGATAAACACAACCCAGATACAGACATCTCGCTTGGATATAGAGGTTGGGACGCTGAAACCCTAAATAACATTCCGATAACCCTAAAAATCACCACCCTATGTCTCAATAGGGTCTATCAAAGCCTGGGATGCAATTGGTTTCACACGAATCGAACGATCGAAGGGTTCTGGTTGACTGCGCATAAGCTATGGGTGTCAGGCAGAAATGGGAATCAGTGCACGAACATACCTGAGAACGTCGTTGGTCAAAGATACCCTGGGTGTAATTTCTGTACCACCTGCGCTGTGTGACCTGGGTGGGAAATGGGGGAGGAAGACCACAAGTGGGTAGCGAGCAAAGGTAAAAGTCCCACTGAACGCAAACAACAGGCACGGCGACTCACTTCATTACGAAGCAAGCCATAATCAAACGCTGCATCGCTTTAGTGCTGGCAGAGATCAAGGTTGAGAGAGGTGCGTTCAAACGCTAAGGCGCACGATTGACCCTTGGGACTCCAGAAAAGTCGGAATAGCTAGACTCCCAGGAGGCACAGGCTCGTTGGGTGGGCGCTGCTCGGTGGTAGACCGAGGGGCCAAATGAGCGGCAGAAGTGGATTGGTTTCTCTGATTTCTTTTCACGTATGCATAGTAGTTGTCATACGAGTAGCCTCGGGTTAACAGAATAAACCTGAAAAAAAAACAATGAGGATATAAGAATACCGGTATGCAACTTAGGAGCATGCATCAGAGGGGGTTTCATCATCTTAACAAGATGAGAGTAGCTGCGCCGAAGATGAACAGAACTAGTGCCCCCATGGTCACGTAACAGGCTCATGGAAAGCTGGATCTCATTCTAGACTAACATCTGACCACAATAAATACCTCCAAATACTAACGCCTACATCTCAACCAAATCGATCAAAGCCTTGGACGCACTTGACCGTACGCGTATCAAGCAGTCGAAAGGCTCCGGGTGGCTAGACGTGCACAATGAGCACTAAAGACGGACGAACTAATACAAAAGCGTACCTGAGAATATCATTCGTAAACAACTCTTTGGGTGTGATTTCAGCATCTGCCCCGAGTGCTTTGCTAATAGTGAAATTCGCCAAGATATTGCTAGAATCGAACCATGCTTAAAATTTGCTATTCGAGATGTGTGGGTCTCACCTAATCGAAATCCACAACGACTGCTGAGCAATATGGACCCCGGGACATATCCTACAAATGCGACAAAACATTCAACATCCTTGCCCTTTTCGTTTTATTGAAACCGAATCACTCTTACCTTCTTCCGAACCCAAACGCATACAACGCCGGATTAGGTGCAGGTTCATCCCCAAAGTACCGGTCAGGACGAAATTTATCTGGGTTAGAGTACACAGCTGGGTCGTGCAGCAACCCCCTGCAGTACAACACCCCAAGATCAGGCTTAATTGCAACAAGACTGTGGCGAGAACTGACCAAATATTAGCAATAACCATCGTATTCCCCGGAATACGATACCCAAACACAAACTCCTCGTCCAATCCTGTGTTATGCACTGCTAGGTTTGTGACAGGATGCCAGCGTAGCGCTTCAGACACGATTGCGTTCGTATAGGGAAGATGCTCTTGGTCTGCGATGGTAAACAGTCGGGGAGATTTTTCTGGTGTGACAGAAAGGTAGGCGTCGATTTCAGCTTGAGCCTTGGCTTGAACTTCCGGGTAGAGCGTCATGGCGAGGAAAAAGCACTGGAGGATCGCAGAGGTGGTATCTGCACCCGCGCCGTACAACGAAGATGCGATGCTCTAAAAATAGTGGTTAATTTTTGAGCTTCCACTTAGGCAACGGATGGCAAAAGGGTACACCTTGATCATCTCCTTCTCCTCCGTATCGACTATATGCGCATTATCTTCCGGCTCTAAGAGCTTTGTGGTGAAACACGGCTCAGCTGTTCCCTCTCCCTACGAAAAAACAGTCACTTCAATAAACCAGCCCAGTGATGTAGCGCAGCTACTCACCAGCTTCTTGACCACAGCGTCAAATGGCCGTTGACGGTGCTTTGCTGTCATCCTTCCCCATGCTTCAGCCTGACGCTTAAACCCGGCTCCGGGCATCCAAGACGGAACAAATCGTACTATATGCGATTTAGTTAGATCATATCCGGCTACGAAGGTGGTTTACTTACACAGTGGTATAGTTTCGACTAGCCAGCGTCCAGGTACTGTGGCTGGAAGGGAGGATCAAGCTCCCGGTTGTCAGGTCTAAATAAGATTGCACACCCTCCCCAATAGCAGTCATAAACTCCTCAGCCGAACGTATAAACTCGTCATTCGAGTCTTTGGCCGAGTGTCCATACGCAATCCGGGTTGCGATACTTCCCGCCATCCTAGGAGCACACACCATCAACCAAATCAGACCGAGCCAGACCAAATCAACCAACTGTACCACTAAAACCACGCTACTTACAGATGTATGTGCTGCATGAATGCACCTGGCGCATCCACCAAACGCTTCATAAGCTTATGAACCTCGTTCTTCTGAAGGTCCTGAAAGTCAAACGTGGCACGAGGGTTGAAGGTTTGGTGGAGCAATTTGCGGTATGCACGTAGTCGCTGGTTGTACTGAGTAAAGAGAATGCTCTCGCCCCAACCAGCTCTGCATGGCCTTGATTTCAACCTGGGTTCAAAACGTAGCTGATTCTACTTACAAGTTTGCCATTTGGATGGTCGGGCGGTTCGAAAATCTCGCAGAACGTTTCTCGAATAACTCGTGCACAATGCGTTGGTCAGTCAGGATGACTACGGGGCGCCAGAGCAGCCATATTGTAATGATCCCACCTAAACAGAACTAAGCCAAGCGCCGGAACAACACTTGTAACGGACTCACCGTACATCCTTGCGAACTCCGCCAGTTTCATCCACAAGAAATCTGCCTTGCGAATCTACGGGTAGAGGAATCAGCGCTGTTGCTCAAACTGCATGATCAAACAGGTATGTACCAACCTCTACCGCATTACCAAGTAAAAATTTTGGAGGGGGCCCAGGCGGAAGCGACAGTCTGTTGCTTGTGTGTTTGAAGCGCAGGGCCGCGAGGACTACAACCAACAAGAGAAACTCAGGTATAAAATCCATCCGACTCTACGACTGGGTGAAGCCTATGGACGTGGAAAAAGGGAGAGGTGGACTAGTAGCAATCTTGTCTTTGTGTTAAGTATAGCACAGAAAGAGGCACTGCTCCTTCAAAACTGGAGATAACGGGGACACGCCCTCGTTTGACATTCCCTTCTTGATTCAACATGAGACTCGGCAGTGTGCGAATCAGCAGCGAACTGTCACAGAGTCGCACTAAAATAAGGCAATATCGGCGGACTCGGGGATGACCATTCAGTAGTTTATCTCCGCCACACAGGCTGATCAAACTTAAGAGAGCTTTGACTTCTCTGGCACAGCTTAGAGTTTTGCTTCAGTATTGCAGTCGATCAACGAGACAGTATGATGAGGCTGGTGATCGAGTTTTGTAATGCTCAAACCAGGCGTTCAAGGCAAAGAGCATCTAAACCACCGAGCCATGCTCCAGCTCTGTGGGTCTCATCTGTGCTCATTCCCTTGAATGCCCCTTGTCAGGCCCTTCTTAATACCCTAGTCACCCGGGATCAAGGAAGGTAGTTGAACA
>WSLN01000665.1:0-11882 GCA_019677355.1 Ceratobasidium sp. 370
GCTGCTTGTACGCGACCGCATATAAACCCATTTTTTTGGGTTGATCGACTATAAATCTACAAACGAGACAGGGTCCTCTCGTGTACGTGGACGTCTGAGTTGAAAGTACACTCAGATCGTGGGCGATACCGTCTCGTCTCGTCTCGTCTCGTTCGCAACGCTAGTGAGCAGTGTCATATCGGAGTTAGGTCGTTAAGGCCGACATCGACACCCGATCGGATCGATCTGTCGATGTCAAGGTCGGCGCTTAACTACTCAACCATCTCATTCGAACCACCTTCGACACTTTTGCACTCCACGATGCCTGAAGTCACCTTTTTCGTGTCGCGACGCGTCCTAATCGTGTTCTATTTCGTACGTATCGTGTTCCTATCTTCATCGCGCGCCGTTTGACACGTGTTTTCGGTGCAGCAAACGATGCCGACCGTGCTCACCGAGCACGGCTTGTTCACGCCGCCGCCGTCACCCGATCTGCCACCCGCGCGCATTTTACACGTCCGTATCCGTACGACGGATGATTTGCCGGACGTGTGGATCACGCCCGTCGACGACGTGTAAGTCGTTCCAGGTGCCTGCGCGTTGTGACGCTAATCCATTCATTTAGGTCGGAATTGGACTTGTAACGTGTCCAGCCGCGCTATCATGACCCTGTTATGATGTATATACCACAATGTACCGCGTATTTGCGAAATGTGACGTGTGTGCCGATATGCGGCGATTCTCATCGAAATGCGATTCGTGCTCCTCACATTTTCACTGGTTTTAATCCATAAAAATTTGTCGTTCACTTAGTTTATGACGTCTCCTCACAACCCGTGCTTGGCCTGACATCGACCAAGCGATCCGTCCGCCATTCGATGTCGGAATGCATCACGTGCATTCCAGTTCGACATCGACTGGCCCGCCGAACGGTCAATCGATGTCGGAAAGTATCACGTGATGATGCACGTGACCCGGCCCTGATACCATGCCACTTTTGGATGTTGGTAGATTGTCATTTTGCCTTACGTCCACGACGTGTCGATTTTCCTCGTCTCACACGCGTAGTAAGTTTTCTCTCTCATTGACTATGCTGTTGGCGCGCTCATATCTGCCTTCCATTCCAGACGTTTTCTTTTTGCGGTGCCCTCTGCAGTGTAGCCATGGTACGTACAAAACAGACACCCCGTTTCTCCCCCGGTTAACCCGCGTTCGCAGGCGAGAACGAAAGAATCCGTTCGGCGCGACGTATCGGAGAAATCCAAAGTCCTGGTATGTATTTTTGCCGTTTGTCCGCTCACTTACTTACCGGGGCGACCAGACTCCGGTCATCCCGGAAACACCATGCCCGCCACAAAAGCGTGGCTCCAGCTCGCGCCACGTTGCTGGCACGAAACGCGCCGTTGCCAAATCGGCTGTCCAGGGCACGTCTGATGAGGCGGACACCCCCCGAAAACGCCGTCGCCTTCCCTCGCCACCAGCTCACGACACCGACATGGACCTGGTTGGTACTGGCGACCAGGGCCGGAGCGATGAGCATCGGACGGAAACTCAACACGTAGCTCGTGCGCACGATCCAGCGACAGGCGCAAAATCGGGTGAGAACAGCGGCCACGGCGACCGGAGCACTGCCGGTGATGAACCGACAGCCACGTACGAAGAGGAGGAGGTCCCCCCGGTAAGTACTCACCCACCGCGCCGCTTTGATCAGCTACTGAGCTTGCGCAGGATCCGGACGCCGTCATCGCGACATGGGACGAGGACGTGAAGAGCCTGCGCATGCAGGTTGCGCAGGCCCCCGAAGAGGACCTCGCCGTGGCGCGCGAGCTCCAAGGCGCACTAATCGGCGCGGCGTACGTGCGATTCATCGGCCCGGCGGACATCGGGGGCGTTGTGAACCTCGATCTCAACCCCAACGAGCGCGGTAACCCCCGCGGCCTCACCAACAGCCACGTAGAGCTTTTGGCCGAGATTCTTCGACGCCCGAACGCGAAGAAAGACCACGAGTCACCAGTGGTGCTTACCGTGGACGCTAACCTCATCGACCCGGCTCTGCGACAGCAAATGAGCGCCGCCGACGCCTATGACGTTCTATCGCGTATTCCTCGGCTCGAACTCCTCAGCGACAACGCCCAGCGCGAGCAGCAACTGGAAAACGAGCTGTGGCTGGGTCGCACAGAGACTCGCTGGTTGGACGACGCTGAGGCGCAAGCCAAGGAGGAGGAGCTTAGGTCCCTCCGCAAACGGCGCCCACTTTGCATGTTGCTGAATGGCAACCATCGACTCCGCGCGATGCTCAAGATCGGCAAGGAAGTCGAGAGGGAGTGGCGGGACCTCGCGAATAGAATTCGGCGCAACATTGGCGGCCAGGATGAGTGGGAAGCAGACGTGAAAAGGATTTTTGGGCGCGTTGAAGCCCTGACGTGGCGTTGCGAGGTATACGATTGTAAGTGCTTTCTAAGTTTTCCACTTCCTTAAACCATATACATTTCGTCTATTTACATCGGTTCCAACAGCCAGCAAGCTGTCGGATGCGGGCCGAAATGCTCTCGTCCAGAATAGGCACCAAAGGCCCGCGCAAGGTATGGGCAGTGGAGAGAAGGGTTGGTGGCTTGCGCGAAAGTTCGCGATGGAGGTCGATAGGGAGATCAGGAATGCGGCGGAGGATCCGGATCGAGGTGAGCCGATGCAGAGGGAGGAGGCGCTTAATATTGTGCAGGCGAGGTGGCGCATGGAGATCGGCTCCAAAATGTTGATGACGGGCATGGAGGACGAGGCTGAGGCGGTCAAAATGTCCGACAAAAACGACTCCCTCAAAGACATCACGGGAAATGAGCCGTCATCCCGGTTGTTCTTTAACCCGCTCAGCATGGAAATGGTCATCGACATCCAGCCTGCGCTGTGTGTTTTTGACCATTGCCTCGAACGCGCTTGGGCGATCAAGATGTTACGACCGTCGGGCGGTCCCCTGGTCGCACACTACTGGCTCGATGCCCGTATTTTGATCAAGATATTTAGCGTCGATGCGGACGAGGCCAGCCTCAAGGAAGCGATCGCGTTCCTCGACGACGAGCGTCAGCACGACATTAGCCCGCTCGGCAACCCACTCGCGGTCAGTCATTTCGACAAACTCCATGAACGTTTCGTGCGGTTCCCTCCTTTACTCGAGCACTACGACGTCAAGATGGCCAACAAATTCGCCGAGTTTTACCTCAAGGCTCTTGACACCTTTAAGCGCGAGGGGCGTCCATTTGTTGATGAGCAGCGGTGGGCAGCCGTGACCGCCCTGCGTTCGGCCTTCAAGCAGTGGGGAGAGTGGCTGCTCGCCCGGGGGAAGCGCAGCGTCGAGAAGTGGGAGACTCTCATCGGCGTGTCGGCATGTTTATACGCCTACCTTCCCACCTACAAGACGGGCAGATTTAGTGGCTCGTTATTCTACCCGATGGCAGCCTTGCCGGCCCCAGGGATCTTTAAGACGTACCTCGAACGCTGGTCGGCGGGATGGGCGGTTCCCCGTAACGGAGATAGCCTTATTCTAGTAAGTAACCTAGCGAATTCAATTAACCGCGAGTGTGCTAATATTGGCTGTTAGCTCGAGGAGCTGCTGGATCGCGGGCAGATCGTTTGGACGATCGGTGCTCAGGGAACAGGACAGTCGGTGAACTGGGCGAATTGGTATAGCCGGTGCCGAGGGCTTCACCAAATCGTATTGAGGTTCTATGGAGCGCTGAGTCTAGGGCCTGTCGAGGCACGCTTGACCGAGGTTAGTTGTTTCTGCTGTTCTCAACTCACTCTGACAATCATGTTCAGGCGCTCTCTATACTTGAGGATCCGCGGCTGCCGATATCGCTGCACGCCGTCAACGAGCATTTCCCAGACAAACATACCGTGCGTGACGAGATGAAACGATTCTCCGCTCAGAAGTCTGGCGGAAGTTTCCAGTGCTACGGTGCAGAAGATCTGATTGAGGGGGAGGAGTTGACGTATGGGCCGTTCGAGGATTTTGCGTCCCAGGTCCTTGCTGCGCGCGTTGGTCTCAAGATCGTGTTGTGGCCAGACGGTGGGAAGCGAGCGAGGAAGCCCACGGATCCAACGTCTCTCGAAGAGGTTCGCGCCAAGCACGTCGTCTTCAACCTTATCGATGACAGCGTATGGCGCAAGTTGTTCCCCGATTGGTTCACGGGCTGGCGAGACGCAGAGGCCAAGCGGATGAATACCGTATGCTATGGCCTCGGCCTCGGGTTTTTCGAGCAGTGGTTCGTCAGGATGAAAATCCCAGAGCTGCTACAGGACGAGCGAGCACGGTGGACGCTCCACGCCGTTAAACGCATCTTCAAGCTGACGACCAACAAAGATCCGTGGTGGATCAACGACTTGAAACCGCGCAAAGAAATGCCCATTCCCGACATACTCCCCGACATTCTAACCAAGACTAGCAAAACTGCGGCGCGGAAAACTCTCAAAGACCAAAAAGCCACGGCCACGACACCCGAGTCGAGCAAAAAGGTTACGCGTTCAAGCGACCCGCGCCCAACACGTGCTACTACTGGGCTTCCCGCATCTGGCAAGAAGGGTGGGAAGACGATGTCCGTGGAGTTGACGAGCCGCAAGTCCAACAAGGCAAACCCAGCCTCCCAGTCTGCCCCTTCGAGCAAGGCCACCACCTCCGCCAAAGCACCGCCGCCCAGAAAGAGAGGCTCTCAAGGCGGGAAGCAGTCGAGCGGGAAAGCTTCATCACTGGGGAAGCCGAAATCGTCGACCACGATCGAGGAGAGCGAGAGTGAGGACGAGATCGAGAACGAGGACGAGAGCGAGAGCGAGGGCAAGGGCGAGGGCGAGGGCGAGGGCGAGGGCGAGAACGAGAACGAGGGCGAGGGCGAGAACGAGGGCGAGGGCGAGGGCGAGAACGAGAACGAGGGCGAGAACGAGGGCGAGGGCAAGGGCGAGATGGAGGCCAAGAGCGAGAGCGAGGTCGAAGGGGGCAAAGGCGAGCAATTCGAGGATGAGGAGCCGGGTCATGCGGAGCCAGCCTCCACAGCTGGAGAAGGGATGGCTACTGATCCTACAGAGCCCGGTGATCAGGTGGGCGACGAGGTGGGCGACGAGGACGGCGAGGAGCATGCCTGTTATCCCCACGACGCGTTCAACCCCGATCTTGAGCCTGAGCCAGGCACAACTCGAACGCTCGATCCCAATGAATTCGACCTTCCGTTCGATAAACGGCGCCGCGTGCGGCACAATGCAATTTTCCAACACTCGGACCGCGCCCTCACATTTTACCACGAAACGATCAAGCATCCCGCCCACGTATTCGTCCCGCCCGTCGCAAGCGTCAACATGCCCCACCACGCGTGGCGATTGGTCGGCCAGACTGCACAATATCTAAACGAGTCAAACGAGCTTCTAGACAAGAAGTATCAAGCCGTGCTTGACGCGCTAGATGTCGGGCCGTTGGTACTGCGCGGGTTCATGGGGGAAATAAAAGATGAGAGGTCGAGTCTCCGTGAATCGATGATCAAGATTTTCGACTCTGTCACCACCTGCCCTCTCGCCTCCGATGCGTCCTACCTGCTGCTTCCTGATCTAATGGCCGGACTACGGGTAGGTCCATGGTTGAGAGGTCCGCGTGTTTCTGACATGGTGTGCAGGATCTATTCGTCGTGCGCGTGGCTAAATTGTTTGTTGCCTTTTTCGACTGCACAAACGAGGAGGGTATTCACGAGGCGACGATGATGGCCCAGCAAGACGGCATGTTCGACTGTGAATTCACCAGCGTTGATGAAGCAGGCCGCGCAAAGCTCGATCTCACCCACACCTTCCCGAGCGCGGCGCAGAAAAAAGGTGCGTCTCAGTCGCTGCCGTCACGACCTAAGGCTCAATATTGGGCAGTGGCTAAGACGGCGGTGATAACTTCTCGTGCGATAGGAGATAGCAACGAAAGTAAGCAGGGTCTGCAATATGGGGCGTGTCGTGCTTATACACCCGCCTAGTTCGGGAGGAAACGCTACAAATGCTCGGGCATATCTTGCCGGCGCGCGGCATGGGTCGAACAGAGGCGGAAAGCAACTACCGAGCTCGAAGGTCGATGGATAAGGCTCTAGCCCGCGTGTGGCACGAGCGTCGAGCGGGGAACGGAGTACACTCACACGATTACACCTCGTCTGCACCCGTAGAAGAGCCCATCGATACCGCGACCGTGCAGGGGGCGGTGGGCGAACGCATCTTGGCGATCGACCTTGGCCGATGGAAGACCGTTCGACCGTCGTTGGTGTTCAAGGGTCCAACATCGTCTCCCTGGTCTGATGGTACGTTCCTGCCAGAAGATCCGAACGTCGCGTTCCTACAGGGGAACGGGAAGGACCCGAAAAACCTGGCAGGCTTGCTGGCGACAAGACGCAGGCAGTTCAACACCGAGTGGCGATGGGAGAGAACCCGGGAGATCACGGAGTGGGAGGAGTGGCTTGAGCAGTACAAGTCCTTCCCCACGTCTCAAGCCTCGGGAATGGTCCCGCCATACACGCAACAGCGGTACCGCACGCCCCAGCCAGAGCCCCAAGGCGCAGGTCCTGGAAGCCCACGGGAGGTGATCGACCTCGTTTCGCAAGATAATAACTCGGCGCCAGCAATCGCTCGTTCGAAAGAACATGCATCGCCAGCTCACTCGCCACCGCACTCATCGTCTGGCCCGTCATCGAGCGTCAACAGGAGGGAAGGCGTAAAAGCTGAGCGTAGCAAAGGAAGACCCGAGGACGTCTCAACGCCTCTTGACAAGCCGTCGGCGGCAGTCGGGGGCCAGCAAAGCCAGACACAGACGGGCCCAGCGCGGGCTTCTTACAATCCACTCAGTACCCAAGACGTGCTCGCAGCGCTCCGACTTCCGACACAAGATGCTCAAGATTTCGTTCGAGGTCGAGCTCGCCAGGACGGCGTGACTAGGAACGTGGAGCGTCCGGGCGATTCGCAAAAGTTGCCGGTGCGCCAAACTGAGCCAGCTGCCAAACTAGAGGGGGCGCCGACCGAGGAGTCAATTGGGCCCGAACACTCCGTGTCGCAGGTGCTTGAGCGCAGGATCACAGCTGGTGAACTACAGGGGCGCACCAAAGGTAGTGGTTCGTCGAAAACGCCAGCCGTGAGGAGGATTTTGAGCGAAGCCGCGATGGAATTTTCGCCGTACGCCGATGGACCGGTTGAGGAAGATGACGATGGCAACGCCGAGTGAGGTTTCACTGAATACTTTCGTTAAGTGGCTTGACACGTGAGTTTGGAAGAGATACTGCAGCCTCGCCGCTAACGTTAAAAACCGATTAGCCTCGCATATCCCGTCCGACTCGGTTGCCTTGGTTCATTTTGCTGATACGGTATATTTTACGTTTCGACTGTGGTTATTTCGTTGCTCGCCTGCATTGCACACACCAGATCCCCCGCGAAGTATTCTCCCCCCCTCCCCTGTCTCACAGTGCTGCACATGCCATATTGTCTCATTCCACATTGCTTTTTACAAGAAAATAAATATTTTTGTCACGAGTGGTGAACGAGCGTCACGTGACTGACGACGTCGACCAGGCGATGGAGCGCTGCATCGATGGCATGATCGAACCACGGTTCATGTTGAACACGTGGATTCTGGATTGACGCGACCTAAGATGGCTTCGTTTGCGCCAGGGTTCCCAGGCAGCGGGCAGCAGATTATATTGTGATGGTGTGTGAAGGCGTTCGGCGGTGAGTGTTCTGAATCGTACCGCTCAGCCTCGCTAATGCTGAACGTCGAAGTACTGCCGAGATTTGCTTTGAACGGGACAGGTCTGAGGGCTTCGAGGGGCTGTGTTTGGCGTACGGGACTACACTTTAATTGGCTAAGGAGCACCAGGGGAATAAAATCTCAGTTTATATTCCATGTTGACAGCTTGAAACTAACAAATGGTGGGGCGGTGACGGTAGCCGTTTAGACTCTCCCTTCACGCTCCTACACTCCACCAACAATGTCCCGCAAGAGTCAAAAGGTGAGCTGCCCTCTAAGACATATAAGAACCCCGCGGTGTCTGGCGCTGATTGGTTATAGAGTAAAGATTCGGATAACGACAAGCACAACGACCGTGGGATCTCTCAGGCCGCCTTTGCAGACGCCCAATGGACAAACCCTGTCGAGCGAACCGCAGAAAACGGGACAGCCACGTCTTGGTACGCCTGCACAGGCCTGCCGGGCGTTTCCACTTGCGCTCAGCTCGCGCGGTACTACCTCGGGGTCGAGAACACGTTTGGAATCGTCATTTGCCTCAAATGCCCCCCGGAGGAACGATGCGTCAACTTCGAGACGGCGAGGGAGCACGCGAAGAAACATGTTGAAAATTTCCCGCGCCAGGTCTCCAATAACATGCTGAAAGATTGGCTCTCGGAGGCCCGGGTGGAAAAAAGAAACGTAAGCAAACGGTCTGTGAAAAATAGCGATAGCTAACATGGCTCAGCTCTACGATATCCCTGTCCCCAAGGGGCGTATCGCACCCCTCCCGTTTCTTGAGTACCTTGAAGTACGGAAATGCACACAGTGCGAGGATTTGAGGGAGCCAATCCACGTATATTTCCGCAGTCGCACCAGCCGATCCAACCACCACCGCCAGGTTCACAATAGCAACTGTCGCGCGGAAGACTTCCCTGACCGGGTCGTTTGGGCACAGACGTTTTGTCCCAAGAGTCACTCTTGCAAGAACTGGTTCGAGGTCGATCCCAATTTCATCGGTGTTCCGAAGCCCGACCGGAACGAGGGCGATCCTGCCGACCCATATGAAGAGTCCGCATACGAGGCTGCCGCAGCGTTCACACGGATGTGGACGCCCACGAAGCCTCTGGTGGTTGACCCATCGGAACTACGAGAAGTCATACCATTCTTGTACTACACCGGGTGGCACGACCACGTCAAGGGGCACGACCTCAACCATCTCCGCGAGCTGGTAGTGGTAGACCCCGAGACGGATCCGCTCAAACCGGCATATTGGATAGCCCGCAACGTGTTCCTGGAGGACCAGAAGAGAATTCCGAGAATTTATCCAGCGACGAGTTGGAGTATAATGGATGACGAATCTGGGTAAGTAGTCTTATGCATTCCTGCACGCACAAACCAACCACCGCGTTCGCAGGCCACCATCCCGACCATTCCAGCAGCTTACCAAGCCGGTGGCGCGGGCTTACGGCGATTTGCTCAGCAGATTTTTTGTGCTGGTCTGTCGGATGTTGCAAATGAACCAAGAGGCAGAACGGACCGGCACACCAGCTTGGTACGCGATCAAAATGACCGAGGAGCAACGAAAATGGTCCGAGAACCTTCTGTACTATGCTCAACGACAACAACCCCAACGGCACCACAAGTGTGACCTCGCGTATGGAGTGACGGACGCTTTCTGGCATATCCGATCTCGGGCATACTTCGATGGCATCGAGATCGACCAGTTCAGCGATCTGACCACACGATTCGCGTGTTTGGTATGCCTGACCGACACGGCCGAATTCGACGAGCCGAGCAGCTGTAGCAGCAAGATCGGACATATCAAGTACCTGATGCGGTCGATGCTGTACTTTGGAGGCGTGCAGGAGTGTCTCGACAGACAGATGCCGGCCCATGAGTAAGCCATCCATAGAGCTGTGTGACCTTTTGTTCACATCCCAAACAGGATCCTTCCCCGCATCCAAGCGTCTCTGTCAAGGCGGAAGGTGACCCCGTTCGCAAATATCGCCTACATGGTGGCGCACGCAACGAACCATGCCGATTCCGCCGTAGCTATGCCGAACGTCGCATGGATTAACACAACTACCGTCGCAGTCGGCGTGGACCGCATAGTGGTCGAGGCTTACTTCGAGCACATCGTTCAGCTCACGAGGGATTTCATCTCAAACGTGGACAACAACCTGCTCTTTGGGCTCACGCCTCGGTCGCTTGGTTGGGAGTGGGATGAGGATACTCAGCCAGCCGATGAACTAGTGTCCATGCAGAACGGCTACTCGCTATGGACAGACCCGCGCAATAGGTTCGACAAGTTCAAGACACGGCTGGGGTGCGCGTTGCAAGACCATCCCCGCGGGAAAGCACTGTTCGAAAAAGGTGCTGAAGGGGAGATGAGGTTCAACGCGGCGGCGGCCGACCAGTACATCGCAACATTCGACAAAACGAACGAGCAGCTCGGACTCCTGCTGCACCTCACCGGGGGCCTCCCCGGCCGTGTGGCTGAGCTGGTGAGCATTACCTACGTGAACACGGCCTGGCGCGCGAGAGGCATGCGAATGCCATGTGCCGGCCAACTTCAATATGTGCTATCGTACAGCAAAGCGACGAGCCAGACCGGTATGGACCGACATATCGCCCACGGTGTCCCTTGGTGTATTGGGGACAAATGGCTGGTCCTGAGGGTGATTGTAGCACCGCTCGCAGGCATGATGACTGAATTCCTGCATGGGAAAGACGCGCGGTCCATACAAACGCACAAGGTGTTCTCTAGGGGCGGAAGGGACGTCAAGCCGGAGCAGTTTGGGAATACGATGCAAGCCTGGGCCACGAAAACCATGGGCGTCCGGCTGCGACCCCGACTCCACCGCCAGGTCTCGATTGCCATCGGGAAGCGGCTGATACCCGAGGGGCAAGACATGATGGCCAAGGGACTATCCGTGTTCGACGCGCAGTCCTGTCACGGCACAGAGGTGGCCCGGAGGCACTACGCTCGCGAGGCTAACGCCCCGGACAACCACTGGGGTGGATGGTGCGAGGACTTCTCGCTACTCTCGTGTCGATGGCACTATATGATTTACAACAAACACCCGGACCTCCTGACCGCCAAGGAGATCGAGAGAGCTCTGGGAGCACCGCGAGAACTTCGCACGGGCGTAACTGCTGGGCAGGGGATGGCGATAGACGAGGAGCGATTGGCCGAACGCGTCGCTGCACGGTTACTGGCGAATGGAACTCTGGCTAAAAACATTGGGGATCGCCTTGTTCAAACGCTCCTCCAGAAAAACGCCGACATACGCTTGGCACCCACCAGCGACAATATGACTGGCAAGGGGCGGCGGCTGGAGACTCCCCAAAGGTTCAGCCAAATGCGAGCCGAAAATAGAGAGCTCACAGCTGACCAGGCGATGATGCTCGAGGCGTACTGCGGCAACGATTCAGCCGTATGGTCCTGTCCGCAGCAGGGACAAGCCTTGGCCCACTGTCTAGCCCGTCAGCAGTCCTTACTCGTGGTGTTAGCAACCGGAGCCGGGAAATCGCTCCTGTTCGCCGGCCCACAGTATCTCGAACACGGAATTACGCTGGTGGTTTTCACGCTTCGTCCCGTGATGATGCAGCAGATCGAGGAATCCGCCAGGCGAGACAAGGAACGACCGATCATCAAGTGGCACCCCAAGCTGGCCATGACAAGCGGTGTGGTCGCGATCCAGGTGGAGACGTTCCAGGGTAAAGGTTTTCAAACATGGCTGAGCTGTGCAGTGGCAACTGGGACGCTGGCGCGCATCGTTATTGACGAGGCTCACGTAATTCCGTCGTCCAAGACTTATCGAGGCGTCATGTCCAAACTTCGGACCATGCCAGTTTCCGGGGTGCCAATCGTGTGTGCGACAGCCACTTTGCCACCTAGCATGGAGGAGTCACTACGCTATTTGATTGGAGACCCGAGTTGGGCTATCATTCGAGCGCCCACACAGAGAAAAAATATCAGCTTGCGCATCGGTCGCTATGCCACACGGGCCAACGCTCTGGGAGCGCTCCATTCCATTGTCAATCGATACTTGCCCGAGATCGGACCCGACCGTGCCATTTTAATTATCGTGCCGTCTAGATTTGAAGCCGAACGTGTTGCAGGAGAACTGCGATGTGCCGCGTATCACAGCGGCATCCAGGCGCAGGACAAAGACAAGGCTGC
>WSLN01000666.1:0-10547 GCA_019677355.1 Ceratobasidium sp. 370
AAGGGACCAGCAGGTAGCACTCGAGAAACCCGTCGAGTTGCTTTGAACGTAAGCTGTCCGTTTTTGGCGATGCTGACTCAGGCTTTGATAGCAAGCAATCGATCGCCGGCTGGCAGAAGGGACTCGCGAGGGTGAACGCAAGAAAGGGAAAAGTGGAGGGTGAGATTCAAAAAAGATACTAATTCACACAAACTAGCCAGTGCAAGTATGACAAGAAAAACGAGACATAGATGGGCGGGCAAGTGTCCGGTCAAGACATCAATACATCAAAAACCGTGGGTATACGCAACTGTTCGTTATCTATTACCGCGGAAGAGGTGGGACAGGAGGGACGGGTGAAGCGCGAGAGGCGCGCCACGACTTTCTCCCTTCTCCATTGGATGCCGGAGGGCGGAGCCGCGGCTGCGGGCCTGCAGTGCGTTGAGATTCCATCGTGGCCGCGATTGAGATTTGCTGACGGATGAAATCGGCCGTACCAGGCCTATATCCAAGGGTAAGTAATGATGAGATTTTGATGACCGTGTTATGCCTACCTCATACGCAAAATCCGCAAGATGATATCCGAGTTCTGGTTTTTCTCTCCCTTTTTCTTCTCGCGTTTGCGTTGCTTGATCGTCCCCAGGCTATTCTGAGAATACACTGATTTGGCCCTTCGCACGGTTGAGGAAGAGGACCGCAGGTTCTCTTGCATAACCTTCACACATTCCTCCATCAAATTATCGCTTTATACAGGACATCAGGGCAAGTTGGATGTAAACCATCGGGCGCTACTCACGTTGGCCAATCGTAGTAGAGCGGGACCGTCTTCAGGGCGCGGAACTTGTGGTTTTGCAATAGCTCGTTCGAAAGTCCATCCCCGCCTGCATACAGGTAGTTTTTCAAGAACTACAAATCATGGGATCAGTACCATTCAAATTGGCAATTATTCATACGCACATCCAGCCATTTGAACACGATCTCAACCTCCTTTTCCGTGAGCGGCTTCATATCTGTGGGCATATCGCTCATCGGGGGCAGCAACAAGTTTTCCAGCGTTCCCAGGATCTCTTTCCAAACTTTGACCATCACCATCTCTTGGGTTGTGTCACTGAGGTTGGAGTGCAGTACTGGGAGGTTAACATCGAAATGATCGAATAGAGGCGCAATAGCGGCCTCAATTTCCACATCTCCGAGGGCCTCGTTCTGTTTGCGCAGCTGTTGACGCTCTTCAGGGGGTAGTGGAACTGCCGGCTCGTTGATCGCGCCCATTGCAGATCGGTAGAATGCCGTCACGTTTCCGATAGCCTTGTTGTAGTCATAAACTGGCTTGCTCTTGATTAACGTCCGAAGTGTTGGCCTGGACAAGCTATACCGAATAACAGGCGACATCTAGCGGAATTATCGTTGTTAGCTCCCTCAAGGATACGCGGTTGTGAGCGGTACACGCCTTGTTCACAAATATATGCGCCATCTCGCTTTCAGTTCGCTTCAGAGATCGGAACGCTCGCCCAAAGTAGAACATGACGTCATCCTTTTCCCCTTCCATACTCACTCGGACGAGTATTCGGCCACCTGGCTCAAGGTCGAGCCACAAATCATGCGTCAAGAAGTCGCCGAATCTTCGAGGGTCGAGACAGAGATATCCTCGGCCAACGGTGTCGTGGCTCCCGACGAGCTGGCGGTCACGAACAGATGCCATCACCCAAAGAGGATTTTCAACAACTGTGATATCGAATGTCTCCTCCCCTGATAGTAATATCCTAAATCAGCGCTGGCGCAGGCCTCCTAGTAAACGCACTCACATCGGGGGCTCGCACTATCATATATCGTCTTGGTCTTGGCCAACTTGTTTCCGTGCTCGTCGCTGAGCACCGTAAACGTATCCAACATCGAAGCCGGGTTATTATCCAGCGGAACCAGGTTCTCTGCCTGGACAATCTTGACCGTGAATAAGTACCGCGACTTGTCATTCTTGTCAGGTACCGGCGGAGGTTGGTCCTCGAGTGCAGTTACGATCTTGTCAACTTCCATCTTTTTCTGGATATTGTCTAGAAGTTTGCGAGCGGCTTCGATGTTGTTGAGCTTAACGCAAGGCTACGCAATACGGTAAGTATGAATAAGCCAGGCAGTGACAACAAAGGACCTGCCTCCGGGGTAAAGTTGAACACTTCAATCTTCTTCTCTCCGACGTTCGTAAACTGCTTGGCCTTTTCGAGCCACGCCGACTGCTTCTGGGGCTGGAGATCCGTGGCGCCGCGTGGGAACATATCTCTTTCAAACAGCTCTTCGATTGACCGGCAGTACTTTTCGATTGCCTGACTTATGGTCTTGTTTATTTTCGTTAGTTGAACGGTAAACTGGGCATTTACAATAACCTACTGCGGATAAACGGGTTAAGAAGCGTGCGTTGTGGTATTCGTCTGGCCAGTTCAGATCGAGGATAAAGTCAATCGGGCTGTTGAGTGATCCGAACAAGTCGACTATGGAAGAGCTGTTGCGGTCCTCTCCCTCAGGAATAAACTAAGAGTATGCAGTCAGCACAGGAACGAAACTCGACGGGCAGCCCCTCCGACGGTGGTGAGATGCAACATTCACTAACTTTGTCTTCTGCAATTGCCTGAACCAACCTTGTCAGATTTACCAGCGGGGAAATAACCAAAAGGACACATACCGCCTCAACCCATTGGATCGTCTTACTATCCGTCTGCCTGATCCAGTGGAGCACGTACGGCTCGAAATACCCGGCCAAGTCAAACGCAACCCCAGATCTAGAATGGATCCTGAGTGAGTAACCGTCTTACAGCCGGATTCCCTGGTACGTACTCTGGACAAAACGCAGCGTGCAATTTGAGGACAACCCCGACTCGTCGGTATAGGTCAAAAACAGCATCGATCGAGGTAGTCGGTGGGTTTGCGGTTATTGTCGCCGTATAGAGCAGATCGCGTTGGTCTTCAAGATCTCCGAGGTACAGCGGGACCTGGCTTTCAACAACGAGTGACACAATATCCACGTTCCTGTTTGAATACTGTCAATCTCACTGGCCCGCCAATGAACAGTGAAACACTTGCCCAGTCAACGGTTCGGGGAAGCGTTTATCCAAAAGTTTAGCCGTCTTCTCCACCCTACTCGATAACTCCAACAAGGGATACGCGCGATCTGGGTCCTCGACGCCTAGCATATCGCTGCTGAGCTCTGTGTACTCGTGCACAGCCGTTGTACGAATGTGGTCCATAAGCTCCTTGAGTCGGTTGTTAATCTCGTCCTCGTAACGTGCGAGAAGCTGGTGTCCGTGAATGAGTCGAAGAATGTCGTCGTAGGTCATGATGATATCCGGTTTCAGTTTCGTGAGTTCTCGAATCGAGTGGTAGACTACACCCAGCAAGATGTTGTATAACGAACCGTAGATAGTTGAAAGATAGTCAACCTACCACACCAGATTAAACGTCAAAAACTCTAGTGCCAATGAGGGACTCACATCTGGCGAAGGCCAATGATCCAACGGTATCTCCGTCACCGTCTTATTCACAACCTGCAACGCCTCGGGCAAACACTCTAATGGAACCTCCTCCCGCTCATATTTATACCGTACCACGTCCAAAAAGCATGCGACCCGATACGTCTGTAGCACCCTCCATCGTACCGCGCATTCGTTGATAATCTCGTGGTTGCGTGGGCTGAGAATCGTAAGCGAGACCTCCTGGTCTTCAGGCAACGTGTGCATCGCGTTCAAGTCTGTGTCGACGCAAAGCTCGACAAGGCGCTTGTACGCCTTTTTCGGGTTCGGCGGGATATAAGTGAACGAGTCCGGCTCGTCCTCCGCATCGCCATCTCCTACCGAGATTGTCGAAAACCGGCTAGAGATCGAGTCGTGCCGGCCGGATAGGCCAGGGTTCGATTCAGAGTACATGGATTCGGGGCGAGCGCTGGGATTTGGAATGGCCGTTGCAGAGATATCAGAAGGTGTAAACTTGGCCAACGCCGGATTATGCCGGATCATAGCCACCATGAGCTGAGAGAGCTGCGAGTTTTCGGTCGTTCGCCATTGCTGAAAGGCGGCATCTGACGGAAAGTCTTCTCGCCGACCGGGAAAGGGCATCCCCACGGTGATGTTCTTCAGACATGTCTAGAGCAACGCGTGAGGTCATGCACCCGAATAATGGCAAATGACTAACCTTGAGATCGACTATTGCCGCCTATCATCCACCAATCAATCACCAAAGCACAGCTATGACACACTTGACACACCTTGTCCGTGCACACTTTTGCAGCAGCATTCACGTCCCTCTGTAAATCCCCATCCTCGATTCCAAATAGCTTGCCCACCGTTTGGACCAGCGGCATATCCGCAATGGACCCATCACTCGCGACCTGCACCCACGAGTCCCTCTCCTTTGGTGCCCTCCTCGCACTCGAGCTCACGGGTGTAGACGCCTCGCTCGGTGGGGTTAACTTGGTCGAATACATCTCCAGCCGAGACGTCAACTCGGGCGGAACATGATGCACCATTCGAAGCGCGTCGCGTAGAATGCGAATAAAGATCGCGACCTGCTTGTTGAGCTCTATCTTCCAGCCGTCGCCATCGAGCGCCTTGTCCTTCTTCAAGATTGCCGTCGAGGAGGTGACGTACATCAGGATGAGCTCCTCGATTCGTCTGTTCTCCTTCATCTGTTTAAGGAAACGCGGGTCCTTGAAGTTGCCCCAGAAGGCACCGACCGTTCTGCGCGTGTATTGATCCGTATATCTATCACACCAATCAAAACCATAGTACACAAGCGCCTAACGCCAAGACTCACGCTACGTCCTTGCCCATAAAAATCTTCTGCATCTTCTCCTCGATCTTGGATAAAAAGTCCTTTGGAAATTTGACTTCGCGCGCGCCATCGCTTCTTGTCGGTATCAAGTCGGCAAAGTTGATGAGCGAAGACAAGCGCGACGGCTCGGGCCGCGCGGGCGACTGCTCCTCGGGCTCTGGCTCATCAGCTTTGCGCGGCCGTGGCGTGATCAAGTATGCAAGATATCTACACTCGTACGATGAGCTGTATATCAGTAACCACGCAAGATCGCCACTCACGCAACTCGGAGGCAGTATCTTGTAACCGGAGCGAGCAACAGAGCGGGTCAGCTAGAGAACTCTCGAGTACGGCGAGCTCACTGACTGGTATAACGTGCTGTCTGTGAGACGGCCGTTGACAGTGCTCCGAGTCGAGTTGACGGACATGGTGTATCTGAGCTGCGTGCTCTCCTAGGCTCCAAGACAGGCCCAGATATAGCACAAAGGAATTCTAGCGTAGTGATGGGACGCAAGGTCTGTTTATAGTGCCCAGCAGAGTACCAGACACAGCCCGGAGATGAAGTCAAGAACGCACCCACCAGCGGTTACATAAGCATAATGACATGCCCTTGACGGCGCCAATTGTGCACCGCTGTTTGCTGCGTATTAGGTGTGTACGCTGCGGCGGGCGACAGAAATGGCTTGCCCGAGTCCTTGCACCGCTCGCGGTCCACACAAAAAACCATCATCTAAGTTATGAGTAAAACAACATCGTCATCGCGGGCGCAGGGGCCCCTATTCTGAGGTACAGGACAAACAACAGGTAGAAACAGTCTCAAGGGCACGACCAAGTCAGATCAGGAGAAACAGTAACAGGAAAAGGAAACCGAGAATCCAAGCAAACCAAGGTCAGGGGATATCGTATAGAATCGGAGGGTGAAACTGCGTCATTGCCCTGGTCGTGTCATTATGGTCGTGGTAGGTGGTGCACGGGCTGTTTACGCCACGATGCACCCGCCCTTCTTCTTTGGCACCCTGGGAGGTGGAGACACTACATCCGACAAACATCAGTCGGCGCGATACCAACACTCGCAAGATCGACTCACAGACAGACCGGATGGCCTCGTCAAACACCGTCTTGAGTCCCTTTTGCGTCAAAGCCGAACACTCGAGGTACTTGACGGCACCAATGTCCTTGGCCATCGCGACACCCTGCGGGTACCCAATGGGGGCCATTCGGCTATAATATACGACCAATCAGCATCAGAACATCCACGGCTACGGCTACGCGAGCGGCACGCACCGGTCTCGGAGCTTATCAATCGTCGCCTGGTCTTCGCGCAGGTCCAACTTGGTGCCTACGAGCACAATCGAGGTCGACGGCGCATGGTGCGAGATCTCGGGCCACCACTAACAACGCCACTCACATATGAGCAATCAGAAAAAGGGATGCATGAGCTTCTGGCGTACCTTGGTTCGCACGTTCTCAAAGCTCGGTGGGCTGACCAGCGAGAAGCAGATCAAGAAAACATCGGTTTGGGGGTACGACAGCGGGCGGAGGCGGTCATAGTCCTCTTGGCCGGCAGTATCCCAAAGGCCAAGCGAGATGGTTTTGCCGTCGACCATTACATTTGCGGAATAGTTGTCGAAAACTAGCCCAGGCAAGAACAATTAGAAAGGATGACACGGATGGGACGAGCCACGTAAAACGCACCGGTCGGGATATACTCGCCCTAGAGGTCATACCAAACGGTCAGCTCGGATTGAATCGGCAGGCGAGCACCAGCAGACTCACAGGAAACGCGTTGGTTGTATACGAGATCAACAGACAAGTCTACTCAATTGCACGACAAGTTAAATACCCAATCAGCTCCACGCGTGGCCGGAAAACGCACTTTGCCGACGGCACCATCACCGACAACGACACCTAACATGTCCGTCAGCGTACAATACCTCTCGTACGATCCGCTCTGAGCTCACACTTGATACTCGTAGGTTGCATGTTCGACATCCTGGCGCGAACTCGGGGTCGTTACAGGGAAGAAAGGGACAAAATCAAGAGAAACGGTTGAGCGCAGAGGGGCTAATAGATTCTACACGAGCCAGAGCACGCAAGCCTCGAGTCAGTTGAATTATCAAAAGCACAGAGGCCGAGCCGAGTCGAAGAGATGCCAGGTGCCAGAGACCGGATCCTGTATCCCCGCAACCGCGCAACAGATGGCACCCAACAAGACCACTCGGGGCTGGCTCTCCCGAACCGAGAAAAGACTAGTAAAAACTCACCAGCAGGTCCAAAAAGTTCGTGAGGGCAAGACGTTCAAGGGCCTGCAAGCAGTCCGGGTTGTGTTGGTGATTGTATGATGAAACGAGCTAGAACGCTGATGCCGCAAACCTGGCACGTGCATTTGCCCCCTTATCCAGCACAGATCAAACACTTATCGGGCCACTTGGTCTGTTGTTACCACATGCCGGGGCAGCTGTTCGCACGTTGTCAGTTGCGTGGGCCGTTCACAAGGACCTACATATATATTATCGGCTTGCAAACTACTCAGTGGCCCCTAAAGAAATAAATGCTTGAAATCAAAACCAGACACAGCTCATAGCTATTGTTGGGTGTCAAAGGAACGACAGAAGAATCCGCGCATATACAAACACTCTGCTTCAATTTACACAACATTCCGTTTATACCTCGCACTAGAGCTTCAACTCCTCCTTGGCCTCGGCCAACTTTTGCTTAAACAATGTCTCGGCCTCGGTCCAAACCCTCGCTGTCTGTCGATTTGGCAACTCTAACAAACTCGGCAACAGATCCGCGCTGAACTGCTCGCTAGCCTCGCGAGGCAAAAGCGTTGGCAAGTGGTCGATCGAGATCACAGTCAACGGCGGCCCTCCGGACGAGCTATCAAGATACGCCAGTTAGGTGCAAAGCCGAAGAGTGAGAGAAAAAGACGAACCCAAGCTCGACTGGCACGGTTGGTTTGTCAAATGTCGTGTTGATGTTGTAAATCGGGATTGGGTTGTTCGGGTTCGTGGTGTCACAGCTGACGTCGACGACGACAGCCAGACGACGCGAGGTACCCGCTGCAGCGATTTGCTCGTGCGTGAGGAACGCAGGGATCCTGGACGACAGGTAAATGCAGTTGACAAATATGTCCACTAGAGCGAACTAATTAGTCTCATCTAACGAAATCTATACATTTCGCGTACCGTCAAGGATCTCCTGGAACGGTCCTCCCTTGGCAGTTTCTGCCATATCCCACTTGAGAATATCGTCCCTAACCACCAGTCAGCCCTGCGCAAGAGCACCAAAGTTCACAACTCACTCGTCGAGCCCGACCTTTCTAAACAAATCCACCGCTCCTCGTCCACACCGTCCGAGCGCACCAATCACCAACGCTCGTACCTTCTTCCCCCCAAGCACACTCTTGACCTTCTCCACCATCTTGTCCTCGTTCTCAAACGGCACAAGCTCGCCCAACGTCTCACCCTGCGCCTGGGCCGCATACGCCAACGCACCTGCTGCAGCACCCGCAAAACCCGCGTGGTACCCAAACGCGGCGACGCGCCGTCCGGTTGCGTCGGTGAGGAACTCGAGGTCGTACAGCGTACCGCCGCCGTGGTAGAACCGCGCGAGGACATCGGCCCAGCCCGCCTGCCGCTTGTAGCAGTGCGCGAACTGGATGTGGGTGTGGGGCAGGGGCGAGGTTGAGAGCGGGAGCTCCTTGAGGCCGAGGATCGGAGTCGTGACGGGTGCAGAAGGCCAGCTGTTGTTCTCGACGAGCTTGCAGCCGACGCTAGAAATGTTGAAGATCAGCTAGATAATGCGCAGAGGGACGTTGTACTCACCGTTCATACTCCTCATCGTCGAATATCCGTTGAGGATCGCGCTCGACCGTAATGTCGAATCCGGCATCGAGGAGCCTCCTGGCAGTTGTCGGAGTCAGCGCCGCACGATGCTCAAACTCTTTCTTCTCGCATCGGAGCCAAAGAGGTTGACGAGTAGTAGACATGGCAATATGGTAGGAACGAAGAGCGTATGCAAAACTTCAAGCTCTAACCGTGAGTTTATAAAGTCCAAGCAAGGTCGAGTCAACGCATTAATTTCGTCGGAAATGTCGGCGCTATGAAATCCTCAAGATCAGTCACATGATAGCCAACCAAAAGCGTTCGAGGCAACCAGGTGGCGCTCAAATGAAAAGCAACTGAGCGAATATGCAAGTAATGATTTCTACGGTGAATGCATAATATACATTGATATGAGTAGACAGGAAACGAAGGATCGTGAGGTCGGTCAAAGAATAAACATTCATAATTCAGGAACGAAGGTAAAACAAATCGGAGTAGAATATATGCAGGGGCAGGCGCACTGTTGGCAGTGGATGGGGGTTCTACCTTGCGGATTCAGAATAACTGGATGCAGCCCGTGCCAATGACGACAGCGAGGGCAATGATAAAGAGCGTAAACCAGATGGCAAACGCGTATGCACACCGCCATGCCCATTTTAGTTCGGCGAGACGGAGCAGCGCCATCTCTTCCCGCTTCAGCTGTAGCTCGTATGGGGATTTTGGTGGTGATGAGGGCTGGGCCTCAACATTGCATAGGGAGTTAGGGTCTTGTTGAAGGTCGGAGATGATGATGAACGCGCCAACTAGCCAAAATAGCGGGAAAACTAGAGGCAATCAATCAGCCTATGAAAAAATGAGGGCAACGCGAAATGAACTTACAGAACCCGTATCTGAACAAGTAGGACGCAAGCGTGATTGGATCCTCAACGGTCTCGTAGCTCGGTGCGGGAGGGGCATAGTACTGGGGAGGAGCACCGCCTTGTCGCTGCGCGGCAAGGTCGCCGAGCGAAATGAATCCCGCTTCGGCCAGTGCCCTCTCGAGTTGCTCGACCTCGTCCGTTCGCGCAGGGACAATGTTTGAAAACACAGCGTCTTGGGGTGTGGGCGGTGTGAGCGCTCCCGGCTCCTCGAGCTCGAGCTGGGGTTCGGGCTCAGGCTCGACTGAAATGACCTGAACCTGGACCGAACGGGCCTCGTGAGCAGACCAGAACCAGGCAGTAGATTCAGGAGTGAGCTCGGTGCGAGCTTGGGGGTGGTCCGAGGTAGGGAGCGCAGAGTAGCGGGCGGCAGACATGGTGCGCGAGTGATGTGCGGAGCGGGGGATTTCTGGTGTGGAAGCCACGGCGCGCCGCGTAGTTATAGGCTGGGTCCATTTTCGCAAGATGACCAAACGAATGCCTGTTCACTCAGAGCCGCTGCGACCGACGGAAGTCTGTTTCTGTTTTCGTTGGTGGTGTCGAGCGTCATTGCAAATTGTCGGCGCTTACCTGCCCCGCCCCCAGGAAATCGAAAACCGGGCTGGAATGGACGGTTCACCGCATACGCACTCGTTTGTCCGTGAAGCTGTTCGGGCAGAATAGAGCTCGTGATTGCGGGCATGAGTAGTTTTTTTTTGCCGAACAATGTGCAAAATTCCAATTGCAGACCCATGATTGTATCTCTTCAAGCCGTTCAGGATGCGTCACACATACATCGATATGTCCGTACCACACCAGCCCTGCGCCGCTAGCTTTTCTATCATTGTACATTCCATTCGCTCAAGTTTTTCCCGGTTATTTTATACAAATGTGCTTTTACTCTGCTCTCAATTACCATCATATTCCATCATACTCTATTATGCCTGGTCTCGAACGTGCCCCGATGCCCGTCTTTCCTCACAACTTCTATCTACTCCCCTTGTCTCCTCATCCGTGATCTAACAGAATTAGATGACAATAATTGATTGCCTGG
>WSLN01000668.1:0-11829 GCA_019677355.1 Ceratobasidium sp. 370
TTTTCTCTCTTCTCTTCTCTCTCTTTCTTTCTCTTTCACACTGTCTTTACTCGTTATACATATTACATAGTAATATACATTTGTTTACTTTCTACACATTTGGGGATTCGCTGGTTACGCACTCGAAGCTTGGGCCCCAATGACGTATTTGCTTATGGTGGTGTCCGGCAGTTGGAGCTAGCGTCTATTTTTTGTCCCCTGCTGTGCTACTACGAAATATTTCATTCGGTAGCTGAATGTTTGTAGGACAGAGTTTAAATGTATCCACTAGAAAGGCTTTGGCTTGGCCCACTCATTTGGTATGGTTTCCTTTTACGGTAACTTGTCATATAGTTGCACCTCGATTAAACAAGACTCAGCATGGGAGGAGTCCCGAAAGATGTTGGTGAAACACGATTCATTTTGATGAAAGAATAGGTATCAAAGGAATTGAAGGCACATTGGAATGTCCAAACTGGGCCAAAATCGGCTTATAGATAGTGTAGCATCCCTCAGTTCCAACGTTGATAGAACACGATGTCTGGTTCAATTGAGGAGCAGCTCTGGGTTTACCCACGACCGCACCCTGATAGCCAGTGAGGCTCCTGTGAGGTATTTTATTTATCCTTGGTGAGCGGGCACAAGACATGTATTAATCATGAGAGCGAATTCACACAGTCGCAAATTTCTACAAAACTCGAAACACACAGTAACACAACGGCAAACGCTGCGAGTCTTCCGAGTCAGTGTACCGCGGTCGACTGTTTGATCTTTTAGAGACAGAACGTGATAGCCAAGTTGACCTATACCCCAGATAAGATCGCGTCAGTGAATTGTATGACACTTTCAGGCGAGTTGATCCACTCACGTCATTGGACTGGCACTGGCGCTGAGACTGGTAGTCGGTCGGCGTGCAAAAAGCGCCGTTGGGGCAGCAGCCCGCAGACGTGCCTGGAACAAACGATTCAGCCACCTGTCTTAATTCGACCATCTTGGCCAGACTTACAGTCGTTGCCAACACCGTCGCATCCATTATAGTATCCAAACCCGGTGGTGACCGAGAACTTGTGGGGCGGGATGAGGGAGACATCGGTGCTCGAGCCGCAGCCGGCGCAGGTCGGGTTCACAAGCGTAGTCTCGAGCAAGGAGCAGTTCTCGCCGTTGAAGCCGCAAGCACCAGTCTGGAGATAGGCAATCGCGGCGGTGAGCGGCCCGTTGCTCACGTAGTCGCCACCCGTTGACAACACCCTGCCGCCTTGGATGAGCGTGGGCTGAGTTAAGCGGCGGTTAGATCATCTAATTGTTGAACATCACCAGCGCATATATGGATACTTACCGTACCGTACCCACACCTGTTGTCAAAGTGGACAACGTGGCGCTCGGCAGAGGCGCCGATAGCAGCGACCAAGGCAACGGTGACCGCGGAGATGATGGACTTGGAGAAGAACATGGTGGTTAAACCGTAAAAGTGGAGGGGAGTGGTTGAGTGGCGAAAGCTGGGTTGTAACCGGTTGATGATGGCCTTGGCACTCTCATTCAGTCGTTATATACTCTCTGGGAACTTCAAGGACAAGTCCAAGAAACACTATGAGGTTTCGTTATCGAGCCGCGGGACCGACTAGTGCGCGTGGACGCGCCAAGGTCGCGCCCAGAATAGACGCATTTGCCTAATCATACACGACCGGCTCTCAAGCGAACGGTACTCGACCGCTGCCGTGCACGCGAGATGAACATTCCTACCTGGTTGGGCGTCAGGATTTTCGGGTATGTTGAAGATGCGCAATTCGGGGATGTCGGTGAATATGCGAACTCGCCTGAGGTGGACTCGGGTCAATCCGTCAGGTTCGCGAACTACATGCACGTGACGTTTGTTCAGTGTTCATGGCAATAACCGGCGAGGTGCGCGGTAAGACATAGCGAAGATGGTAGGGTGGGGTGAGCCGAGTCGGCCGAGGATTGGGAGATGAATTTTTCGTCAAAAAAGGATCTTAATTAAATGGGGCTACAGAAGGAATCCTAAAAATAGCTGGTCTCGATCCAGTGAGATCGGCCAGCAGGTCTGTGAACCGCGGACAGTCTCTTACAGAAATATCCCAAACGCAAAAAGATTAGTCATCATCCCAATCGTCTTCCTCTTCGTCGTCGTCGCTATCCCCAATCGCCTTGTTTCGCTGGGTCAGTGCAGCAGCCAATGCACTTGCTAAATCTCCTCCACCTGCGGTGGCAGCAGCCCCTACCGCAGCTCCGGCCGCACCGGCCGCGGCAGCCGTGCCAAGGCCAGACGACGAAGATTCGCCCGGAGCCGGAGCCTAGGTTGAAAATACGGTGCGTGGAATGAAAGCATTCATTGGTTGTGGGTACGCGTAAATCGAATAAAACAGTCCATACCTTCTTCAGGGAGTGTATTCCCTTGCCTTGAATAGAAGCCAGCAAGTCTGCACGGCCAGGTTGAGGGGCAGGCAGAGCTGGGGCCGCTCCTCCTAAGGTATGACATCAGCTGTGTAAGCGCCACATAGACGGGAATACCTACCACTGGGAGGCGGTGGGGGAGGAGGCGGAGGAGCAACGCCTGAAAGATGTTGTTAGTATCACTTGGCATGCTACATTTTCTAGGGGGAATACCTGGTGGAGGGGGCGGAGGAGGCGGAGGAGGCTGTGACAGGTGTTAGTTACATGTTGCAACTGAGATATCTGAAGACTTACACCGCCGCGTGATGTTGGTGCCGGCGGTGGCGGAGGCGGTGGTGGCGGTGGGGCTCCTTCCGGCGGTGGAGGAGGTGCTGGCGGTGGGGGAGCCCCGGTTGGCGGTGGGGGTGGTGGTGCAGTCGGTGGTGCGGGAGGCGCCGAAGGCGGGCGTGGAGGAGCACTTGTAGGTGGGCGTGGAGGAGCACTCGTAGGCGGACGAGGCGGCGGGCCACTCGGCGGCGGTGGAGCGTTTGGGGGTGGTGGAGGCACGCTCGGGGGAGGTGGAGCACTCGTGGGCGGACGTGGCGGAGCAGCTGCTGGGGGGGGCGGTGGGGGCGCAGTAGGCGGAGGGGGAGGCGCGCTCGTTGGGGGCACAGGTGGAGGCGCACTGGTCGGAGGTGCAGGTGGAGGCGGTGCACTGGGCGGCGGAGGCGGCGCGCTGGGCGGCGGGGGCGGCGCACTTGGTGGACGGGGTGGAGGCGCATTAACGGGGGTTGGAGGCGCAAGGCTGCTAATACTATCCCCACGTTCTTCACGCTTGCGGACTGGAGGGGGTGGCCCACGCCTGGACCCCCCGCCGGAGCCAACACCGCGTGGGGTAACAGGAGGGGGAGCTTTCTTTGGTTTTGGTTGAGCTTGGACCTGGGCTTGTTCCTATGTTGCGAGGTTGAGTGAAAACAGTATGGTGACCAAAAAAGTCCCTACCTGGGCACGATATTCCTCAACAAATCCGCGAATAAAGTCCTCGTTACCCTGCACGTCATTCTTGTTCACACCATACTGGCCCAAACTATCCAAAAGGGCCTGCCATGAAGGATCCAAACCGGTGCTCGTGAACCCTTCGTTGGGATCATATCCCATGTGGGCAATGTGTTTGAATCCCGAAGGCGCGGAAATCTGTGATTTATCGAACTTTGTTTTCTTGCCTTTCGTAGACTTGGATTTGGTGGGGGTAGAAGGAGCGGCAGCAGACTTGGATTTAGCTAAGTATAAAAACGTTAGGGGCCATTGCATCAAACATGACGTGACCAGGCGTACCGGATGAGAGCTTGCCGCGCCTCTCGAATTTTTTGTACATCGTTTGAGCCTCGCTCTCATTGGGAAACGAGAATCCAATCATCGATTCCTAGGGGAGGAGAATCAAATGAGATACAGAAATCCTTGGGCAAAGCCGCGGGCGCGGTCCGACTCATGTGAAATCCGCCGCAGCAAGTCCCAAAGGTGAGGCGCAGGCGCAATAGAAAATATCACTTACATCGCCTGCAAAGGAGTGAAAGAAAGGCCGGTCTTGGGTATACAAAATAGGCTCATAGACTTCGTGTTCCCAGATGACCCCGCGTGTGCCCTTGTCACCGATCGCGGTTAGACGTAGACCACTTGGCTAGAGATGCCACTCACCTGAAGATCTACAACCCTCCACCAAAATCCTCCTCGAACCTTGTCACTTACGAATGCCAAGGCGCCTTGAATTCCCGAGTAGCTCCATTCGCCTGGATTGGGGTAGGCATAGTAGACTCGCGCGACGGTCGCAGTGTGGATTTTGGTTGTAGTGGATGGAAGGTGTTGTTTTATTGTTGCCTTGTCCTGTGTAGAGATCGTGGAAGAGGCCGGCATGGCGACACTCTTCAGTGTTGGTGGTGGAGAGGTGCAAGAGTGCGTGGGACCCTAACGCCCGGCGGTTAACATAGGGTGGCGCAAAGGCTGTGCTGGTCCGCAGTCAAATCCTGGCTGCGCGACCACACAGTCTCTTCTTGTGGATCAATTGTACAGCCTAACGCAGTATTTACCCCCCTGTGTGACTTGTTGGGTACCGTAAATACTCCAATATCGCCTATGATATCCCATTTTATCACAAGCACATCGCTCGGATCATCTGGCTGCGTTGTGATCCCTCGTCCAGTCTGTGAATCTTGGCTATTAACCGATAAGAGTACTGCTAATGATCCTAGAGATATACGTGGTCCCGTTAACTAAAGTCTTGTCTAGCAATGGTCTACCATTGACGGCTATCCAGTCGTGCCAGCTAAACTTGGCTTCTTAATAAGGGGTAAGTCTGCGTTATGTTCAGCTATAGGAGTCTACGATTCTAAGGCCTCGCTCTTCATTGATGGTGTGAAAATCATTCTATACGTCCCCCAAGTCACGTTTTCGTTGGAACTTCCAGCATCATCATTGAAAAGAAACCCCCCAAACCGAAGGCCCCCCCCCTTTCACCACACACCAGTTTATCACCTGCTTCATACTATTTATTGGTCCTCCCGTTCGCCGAGGCCAACAAATTCCTGATCCTTGGCTCTTCTCAAACTCCTTCCTGAACTCACCCCGCTCGACCAGGCGGGATCATCTCAGCTTGCCTAGGACCCTGTGAGACTTGCCGTTCTGGGCACAAATGGAACAGGTTCGCTTAATGACTCAGCCAAGCGGCGCATCATGATGTTCCGGGACTATCTCACCCGATGAATGAGCTGAGCCGGACACTATTTCGCCTAAGGCATCCCCATGGCCGAGTCCGCCGTCAATCAATTCGCGTGCTGAAGCGCATTCGTGTCGAAAGAATCCTTCTCGGTCGAGCCTTGGCGGCCATGTTATGGGCGGCGTATCTCCACCGGCAAATGCTTGGCAGTCTATCACCGTCGTGGATTGTACGCAGCGACCACGCTGGCATTTGGCCCGCCTAGAACGCCGGGCCAGTCGGGTCGTAACCTTTCAGGCACGGCGATATCACTGTAGCTGAGTATAAAACGGTTGAACCAGCACTGTGAGTCACTATCAACTCACTACTACTCAGCTTTCGCTACTCAACCGCTCTATTCCACTTCTACAACTCCACCGCCATGTTCTTCTCCAAGTCCACCGTCTCCGCTGTAACCGTCGCTTTCATCGCCGCTCTCGGCGTTGCTGCCGAGCGCCACGTTGTCCACTTTGACAACAGGTGCGGTCGTGGCACCGTAAGTGTCCCTATATGCGCTCTCAATGGCATCCCATCCGCCAACGACCTAACCGCCCTCTACCCTAGCCGACTCTCGTCCAAGGCGGGCGCGTTCTTTCTACCGGCGCGGACTACGTGAGCAACGGACCGCTCGTCGCTGCGATTGCCTATCTCCAGACCGGCCAGTGCCTCTTGAACGGAGAAAACTGCTCCACGCTCGAGACTACACTCAAAAACCCCACCTGCGCCGGTTGCGGCTCGAGCACGGACGTTTCCCTCATCCCGCCGCACAAGTTCCACGTGACGACTGGGTTCGGGTACTACGGCGGATGCGACGGTGTCGGCAATGACTGTAAGTGCTACCAAAATGTTCAGATCGATAAAGGTGGCTAAATCGTTTGTTTCAGGCACGTCTGCGAGCTGCTGCCCCAACGGCGCGTTCTGCACGCCGACCGACTACCAGTCTCAACGCCAGTGCCAGGCTAACGACGTGAGTTCATCCCTGAAAGCTTGATATCAGCCACTAAACCACATGATGCGGGATATAGGTCAACTTGGCTATCACTTTCTGTCTCTAAACAATAGGACCGTCGGCAGAATGACGCCCCTCTAGTAGATTTGCAGCGTCTGCTGTCGCGCCATCCTATGTTTCGAATGTTATAGTATTATGCGACCCTGTACACTCGCCTCTGTGATTAATACATGTCGTGCGCCTGCTCACAGAGGACGACAATAAGCCTCACTATTCAGAGGGGTTCGGCCGGAGGTAAACCTAGAATTCTTCAAAAAGACATTCCATAAAATGTCGGAAATTTGGGGTCTTCACGGACCCGCAGGGTCCTAACCCATGCCGCAACGAGACGTGCGCAGTTTAGTTATCGCACCATACCCCGCAGTGAATGACCCCTATTTAACCGTCCATATGTATGCGGGTTTTTTCTGAGCACCCTCCTGTAATTAGATGTATAGCCTTGATCATTCTGATGGTTGCCAGGATGGGCATCAAAGAAGGCGCGTGGCACTGCATATTTCATAGTTAAGATCCTCAGCGACCAACACCACATCCCACATGGAGACCACCTACAAGCCACATAGCGTATGTTCTTGGGCATCCCGTTTGTACACTCATTACTAAATAATAACAATATAGTATGCAGAACCAGTTGTCCTTCCACAGATCCCAACCTCGGTAAGCGCCCCAGCACGCAAGTGTTGTCATGATAGGGTCGACAGGTTCGGCCCACACAACTCATTCGTCAAGTCTCTCAGGTATCTCTAGCTGCAATCAATACCGGGAATGGCCTTCAACAATGGTTTCGGGGGCTCTCTTCCACCCCAGTCCCTCATTTCTCACCCGAGGCAATAGAGATCTCAGAAGAGCGTTGGAGGACAAAATGGGAGTATTATGATCAAACTTTTCGAGATGAACTGGAGCAAGCCGCGCTCGATGACATGCCGAGACGAGAATTATTTGAATATCTCGAGAGATTGGTACGTCTAAGGGAAGTAAATGCAACCGGTATCTGATCTTGCACATATCCGGGTGGAAACATAGGAATCCGAGTTTATGCGCTTGAGAGATAGGCTTATTGAGATAGACACAATCAAAGTCAGCATCTTTCAAATCGATTCAGTCATTGTGACTAAATTTTTGCCTAGGCTTCCGCCGAGGTGGCAACGGGAGTACAGTTCATTCTGTCGTTGATCGAAACCCAAACACCAGCGATGTATCAACTGGTCCGTGCCCACGGTTTCTCCTGGGACTATCTTTTCATTAAGCTTTGCCTGAAACCCAGAAAGCTGCTGGAACGAGCTCTGTAAGTCTCCAGAAAGCTTCCACGGTGCCCACCGCTTATAATCCGCAGCAAAATGACGAACAGCTGAAGGCACTCCGGCAACAGGTGAGACCACCAATTCATGCCATGTCTCACAGACGGGACCTTGACTACTACAATATGGTTAGGTCAAAGCCATTGACCGAGTGTATAAATTCGCACTCCAGTCATCGGATACAATACACAGAATGAAAGTAATGGAAATGCTGGGATCTCGTGCAAGAAGCGTAGGCGACGGATTATTGACACTGCAAGCATGCTAATTCCATTATGTAGACCTCAGAAGCTACTTCAAACTCTCAGGACATCGAGAGGGGATCACAAAGTAGCGTCGAACTTGGTTCCCCGATCGCAGCTTCACCAGTGCACCAATCAACATCCGAATTGCCGACTACCAAAGAAGGTCAAAAAGTCCAATTTGTAGGCTCCAACAGTTCCCCACGATCAATTAACAGAAACATCAGATACCCACCTTCTGGCTCAAGCAGTGCGCCTGTTGCAGACGAATTGGACACCGGTCCCACTGGCCTTGATGCGAGGTTAGGTTCTTCCAGTATACGTAGGGCAACCTACGAGTCAGGTCTTGAAGACGCACACGCATCGCAACCTAGGCGTCAAAGGAGAGCGAGGGACAACGAAGTACACAACCCTCCACTAACTCAGACCTTGAGCACCACTGCATCACACAGGTAACTGCTCAAGAATTGAGGTTTCTCATGGAATCTCACATCTCGCCCGTGTTTATCAGATCGAACCTCGTATCGCTAAGTGCAATATCGTTCTTTGGAGCAGGCATGGCCTGGGCGACCGTTTTTTCGGGTACACGCGGGGATCTCGTCTTGACCTCATGGGCAGCCAGTTGCTTTATCGTCGGAGCCGTCAGCGCCGCGAGTGCAACTTCCCTTCTCGACGCAGACGGCGAGCTCTTGAGCCGGTACAAGCCCGTACGCTGGACGGTACGGCTTTTGGCAGTGTGGTCTACTGTACATGTGTTTGCCGGAGTCATGCTGGTGAGCGCTGCGATTTTGGTGTTGGACCCAAATGCGGGTCAACCGGATGCCGGGATCAAGGGGGGAGGTGGATTTATGACTCGGGATGGGAGAGTGGCGGGCGGGTATTCGTTGGTTGTATGCGCGACTGTTGTCTTGATTGCGCTGGTTGTTCGGCATCGGTATAGTCGGAGAACCTGGTTTGTATAATACCCATGCTGGTTCGACTGTATTTCAGAACATTAAAAGGTGTTTAACAAGTGTCAAGTGATACCATGTTACGAGAATTTCGTCATTTAGTAAACTAAGAAGTGGGTGGTCGGATTTGCTCAAGCAACCATCACGTTCTGGCTGGCCCGACTACGCACGGATCAAGAGGGTAGCATGCGCCCACGATAAGATCCACGGCTACACTGGGAAACTTGGCCGCATGAGGCGGAGCGTGTCCAAAGGCGACTGTGCCCCGGCTCCATTTCGGAGTCGAGTGCACCAAGCACAGATTGTATGCGCTTGAATGTGTTCAATTCGGCCGAGGTGTTCACCACTATAAATGCTCGATCATTTCTGCCCAGAGCTCAAGCCCGAGAAGGATAGTCGTGGAGATTGCGGCGTTCACGCGTGCCTGCATCTTGCCCTTTTAGCACACAAGGGAAGTAGAAATGAACGCCCGCCACCGTGCCACACTGAAATCGGACAAGCGCTCGCGATAACCCACGAAATCACGTGAGCGTTCCGCGGGCGCAAGATCATTAGCTATATATAAGTATTTGATTGGGTCCCCTTTGCCCGAAGTACCCCGCGTCGTTCCTACTACATCCACCCTACCACCGCAACGACCATGGCTGATCAACTCGTGAGTTTTGCTGCTGACGATGGCTGGGCTCTTGGCTGACGGGTTGCTCCTGCCAGTCCGAGGGTATGTCTCCGGTATATTGTTTTACACCTGCTGATGATCGGCGTTTGTCGCTCTGGTGGCCACAGAGCAGATCTCTGGTGCGCAGCAACTTTTCATATGTGCGACCTGGTGCTCACGTATTTCACCCGCCAGAGTTCAAGGAGGCGTTCTCCCTGTTCGACAAGGGTACGCCCACACTGTAGATCGCGAGCCCTAAACGCTAATCTCGGTCTTTCCCCGCGTTTTCATCAGATGGCGATGGCACCATCACCACCAAGGAGCTCGGCACTGTCATGCGCTCGCTCGGCCAGAACCCCACCGAGGCAGAGCTCCAGGACATGATCAACGAGGTCGACGCCGACGGCAACGGCACGATCGACTTTCCCGAGTTTTTGACCATGATGGCGCGCAAGATGAAGGACACCGACAGCGAGGAGGAGATCAAGGAGGCCTTCAAGGTCTTTGACAAGGACGGCAACGGCTACATTAGTGCTGCCGAGCTGCGACATGTCATGACCAACCTCGGTGCGTGGCTTTGGGCTTGGGCTAGGGCTCGGGCTGACAAGGGTTTGGACCAGGCGAGAAGCTGACCGACAACGAGGTCGATGAGATGATTCGGGAAGCCGATGTGGACGGTGATGGCCAGATTAATTATGAAGGTCTGTTTTTTTTTCTCGATTTTAATCCAGCTTGGTGCTTACCCATAGTCAATAGAATTCGTCAAGGTAATCCGTTATCGTCTGATACACGTTCCCGATGCTTACCTATACGTCCCAGATGATGCTCTCCAAGTAAACTGGTTTCTGAATCTCCTTTTCCTTATTATCTTGTTCGTGCTGGACGTTTCCTTGCCCTTGCACTGTCTTATCTCGATCAAACAAATGAATCTCAATTACTGTTTCTTTCACCGGGTGCGGTTTCATTACATAGGTAGTAGTCGTATTCGCTGCAATCCTTCCCGCGTAGAACCTCGGCGTGTCGCGCGGTAACACCTCGCGACCATCGGACCGGTGTCATCTGATTTCTGAGCTTACTAGCGGTGGCTGTGATCGAAGTTGGGCGAGAGATGTGCATGAATTTGTTATTTCTTACACCAGGTCAGTCCATGGATGTGCTGTCAGGATTGCTCCCTTCGTCCATGGATACTTTTTTCCCGTACCTTCTGAATTTGCCCTATCATAGTTCCCATAAGCAGTGTTCGGCACCGCGGTGTTTTTGTTATGACTAATTTACACCTCGGTTCCGATGACATACAATTCAAATACTAGAAAACCCACCACCACCAGCAACGTACCAGAACCTTTGCTTTACCATGAAATCCCAAGGGACAAGTCAGCCGCAAAGAAGGACACGCCATCGTATTGAAGGTTCGTAAGATACAAATGTCCCAATAGAGCTTGAAGCCCGTACCCACATCAAAGTTTCCTAGCGATTAAGCTCAAGCCGACAACGTCCAAGTATCCGATTGACCTAAAAGTCTTGGTTGACGGGAAGGAATTACTAAGGCTCCCTGAAATTAAATCGGGCCAACAGCTGTACTGGACTGATGTAATTGAATGGTGGGTTATTTACCCGCTGATCTTGCTTACGACCTTGTGCCCACCCCTTCACTCGGGTAGTAACGTTTCTCCCACATCCCGCGTGAGCGTTCGAATTTATGAGAATCATACGTGGAAGCGTCCGTGTATTGGGGCTATCGAGTATGTTGTATCAGACGTAACAGGACATCGTGAAGTATTGCTCGGTAAGCTTTTTGTATTTGCCGCAAAAGTCTTCTTTGGCATCTCCAAGCATCGTCAGAATCCAACACGGGCAAACATATCGCAACCGTCTCATTTCTGGATCCGAACATAGTAAGTTGATCCGCATGATACTAGACTTTTTTTTTCTTATTCACGTCATGACACGTAGAATATGGAATCGATTGCCAAGGCTCTTGCGGAGGCAGAGGCGGCGGAGCGACATACAAGGGTACTGGGTGGACTGGGCTCGACCCGAAACACGATTAAAACGATTCTCGCGGTAGGCAGTGTAGTGACCGAGGCAAGTCCGATCACGTTTGATAGATTCTACTGGCATCTTAGTGCTCCAGTAGTTAATGCCGGTCACCGAAGTGGCGTTTGCTGCCTGCGCAAAGGCATGGGAAGTAAGTACTTACTGAAGATATCAAAACCTCGCTGGCCGTGTGCTGACTTTATGTGGCACTTAGAAACTTGAAATGCAGAAGCAATGCGACGCGAATGTGGAAAGACTTATGCAAGGCTTATCGAGTATCTTTCCGCTTATAGAGTTGGTGGACAAAGCGGCAAGGATGCCACATCTACAGTCGACAATAGAGGCTCTACTAAACCTCATCAAGGATGCGTCGCGGTTTATTGTCGGGTACAACATGGACGGAAATGCTGGTATGTCTGAAAGCGTGCCTCCCTTTTATTCAACTATAATTCGAGTAGTGCAGATTATGCGACTATTTCTCCCCTCAAATGCACAAGAACAAGTTGACGAACTATTGCAAGA
>WSLN01000669.1:0-11826 GCA_019677355.1 Ceratobasidium sp. 370
AGAGTGAAAATCCGATCTGCCTATTGGCTATGCCAAACATGCCCAGCCGCCACCCGAGTCTCCCCGACGGCGCTTGTAAGGTTTGTTCTCGTTCATTTCCTGCGGCCTTGGCCTTGCTATCTGGAAAAATCTTTTGACACTCTACATGTTCAAACGGGGAAATGGAATTCTTCGTCTGGTCACTTGGATCCCTTGACCAACACTACGCGGTTCTGGCTCTGGCTTTGTTCGTTGCTCGACAGGACTCTTCGTGATTTCGCGATGAGCCTCTGGTAGAAAATGGGCACTTTGCGCATCATAAACAGCGACTAGAACACTACGAATTATCAACTTTTTCCGCTTGAACCTCCGAGCAACGAATGCACTGTCGACCACTCCCTTAGGGCGCTGATAATCACCGTTATCGTAGCCTCCAGCAACATGATACCACAGAAGCACTACGACAAACAGACTCGCTTTTGATGAAACCCTATATTGCAACATTATTTAGTCAAGTGCGACATGCTCTATAACGACCCGCTTAGGCTTAGATATGTGAAACACGAGCACTTCGCCCGCAAGCGTTTTTATCGCCTTCTTACTCACAGGCTGCAGCAACCAGGGCAGGTGGGAGTTTGGTGCAGGTCTCTCGCTCGTCAGCAACTATCCACCTTCCTCCAGCTGAACGTGCCGGCTCACCTCCTACACCTTGAGTACTCCGCCGCGAGAGCGTTGCCGATCGCGGAGAGTTTGATCGACGCTTGACGTTCGAGCTTGAACAACTGGCGTAAACTGGCATAGGAGACGGGGGAGGGACTTGGATGGGATGAATGACTTGGCGAAGAAGTCGTAGATAAAGGACAGGTCGTGACGGTTGGAACAGCTAGAGCAGGTAGGGGCAGCAGGAGGTGAGGTGCAAGCGCAAGTTTCCGCAGATCTAACCAGGCGGGATGTGATCTCACTGCTGTATGTCGCAGATTTTTTTTAAAAAAATACCCATCACTGTCAATTTCGTGAATACGCGCGCGTTGATTGGTGATACTGGATGGCTCGCTGCGATAATATTTTCTATCGGGTGATCACCGAAACTGGAAGCCGTGTGTGCATCCATAGGACAACCTTCCAGGAAAAAATTATCACTGCTATTGCTTCATGCCTTCTCCCTTTGAGAGCTTTGCACATCACGTACTTTGTTGGCCGTTACTATGCTAGTTTGGATGATCTCCACCATGCAGGTCGGGGTCGCATAACGTTGATACAATATGCTGAAGTGATGCCCTGAGAGCTTACCATGAGAAAAGCAAAATAGCTGGTTATAGATACTCTCACGCCGCGCGTGTGGTATCGTGAGGACCCCTTTGCCCATGGGTTATAATCAGAGCATGTGGGCAAACAGCCGCTGTGTCTCACAAACCTGTAGCACGACCACACTAAACCTTTGTAGTAGCCGGCATGGCCCGCCCGGATGAACAATATGCCTGGCGAACGTGACCCCCCGAGACATTCCACGCTGTACTTTGAGTTGCGATTGGTTGATATTGGTACCCCGGCGGTTTTAGCCACATATGTGAAGAAGCTCATTTGATGAACCGCTTGATGAACTCATAGAACCCCACTTGATGGCAGAACCGCCTGTTTGCAGTGATGTCCGCAGCGTGTAAAATCTAAACCCACACGTGTCTTTCCTTTGCGGTAATGCACAAAGGAGCCGCAGGTCTGTGCAGTGCCCATGTTATTCCATACTAGTGACTGGTGGAAGTTCTGCGATGAGCCAGCACCTTTTTGCATTACCGCAAATGAGTGGGTTGCGGATCGAGATGCATTTCACGGACTTCGAACCCTAAAATAAGCTTCAGGTGGTCACACGGGCGCATCAAATGGGGTTCTGTGATCCCATCAAATGAGGTTCTGTGGGTTCATCATATGGGCTTCCCTACACCCAATGTACGCTTAAAGCCGCCGAAGCGCCAACACGTTGTTGGCTGCCCTCGCTTAGACCATGACCGCTGGCCGCCTCTGCAGGACGATAGCAGTTAACGTCCGACTTGATAGGGCTTGGATCGGGGCAAGTCACTGGCAATCAACCAATCAAGGCTCAGCGTCCTGCCCGGTTTCTGCGTGGGACATTCTATGAGTGGCACCTCTACGTTTTTTAAGTCGGCATTGCATTGTAGCTCACCACAATAGCAGCCCTGGGTGAACCAGCATGGCTCGCTGCGCTCTCCCCGTAGTTCACCCGTCTGAATCGAGGTTTAACCACAAGTATGTTTTATTTCCTGCTTCTCGTCACTTGCTGAATTACCCTGGCCTACACAATTATATTTTCCCTTGCTCCAGCGTTCCACCCGACGCCTTGCCGCCAAATACCCCTCCACCGCATATAGCTCCTGTCACTCCTCCAGCTGCTTTGCTCGTTGACGAACCAGCACCAATCCCACTCCTCGCGTCATTCTATGGACAGCTCAGAGTTCTTACTCCTGGTCCAGGCGAATAAATCCCTGAGAACAGGTGGGTACCCGTACCCTTTCAACTGGCCATCCACTTCCCAGATCGTATGTGCACCGCGTTGATACGCCTTCCTGCCGGGCGGATGGATGATTTTGCACGTCTTCTAAGCACGCACACGAAGGGGAATGAAAACAGTAACATTACCATGGAGCCGGCGGATGAACGACCACGAAGAGAACACAAAAGGAACCATGTTCTTTCTTCTGCCTAGCCTGGGGTTAGATTCCCCTATTCTAGACCGAATACCAGCCATGTAGACGCCCAGCCATGCCGGTAGTCGAGCGGGCACCCGCTCCCGCAGGAGCAACCCCCAGCATGCGTAGCCTGGGCCCTCGGGCCTGGCACGGGGACGTGTGTGTTTCTGCGTCATCGCCAAAACTGGGGTATGGCGAGAAATACCACGTCTTGGTGTGCCAATAGCCAAAGTTGACGCGGTCAAAGTTTCGTCGGGTGGTGAGAGCACGGTGCTGGTGGGCGGCTTCAGTCTGGCCACGGTGTGCAGCGATGGTCCGAGGGTGGGTGGAAGATGATTGGTTGGTGGGTTCGATGGGTCGTCTTGGGGTGTGGCGGAACGATCGAGCGTACCAGGTGTGTTGTCTGAATGAGAGGTAGCAGCTAGCCCGGCGATCTAACGTGTGATTAGAGTCGATGGTGTGTGAGTATCTCTAGCGGGTAGAGGGAGATCGAGTTTCAGCATAAGCGGTTTCTCTTTTTTCCTCGAGTCGCGCCTTCGCTTTGTGTGTGTTTGAGCGGTTGAACCCGCACAGCCCCTGCATAGCCACTGGGTTATACCGGTAGGCTGGTTCAGCTACCCGTCCCGGGCAACCCATATGGGTAAACTTCCCTACATGGAGGACGCCCATGGTGGTGGTGTGTGCGGTTTCGTCGTGGTCGAAATGTTGGAGCGCGCGGGTCCTGCCGAGCACGACAGGGTCTTCGGCTTCGGGGTGACTCGGGTTTGCAACAAGGGAGAGCGAGACGCGTTTGCCGGATGGGGTGGGTCGGACATAGTTGGCGCCGAGATGACACTTGACGTCGCCCGAGGACGAGTCCTCGGTGTCGTCGGTGCCGACCATTCTGTTGTTACAATGCTGAAACGTACTTCATAGCTTGGCACCAATGGTAAAGCCGATCTGGTGTTGACGATCGGGTGGATCGTCCCACCCGCACTGTAGTTGGGGAGTTCAGATATGCCCGGGGTCTCGTATACGACACCTTGGCCGGCAAATGTCGCATCGCCGTGCAGGAGGACACCCACGGCGGTGTTGTGTGTGGCTTCGTCGTGGTCGAAACGTCGGATCGCGCGGGTCCCGCCGAGCACGACAGGGTCTTCGGCTCCGAGGCGACTCAGATTTGCGACATGGGATGGGTCAGACATAGTTGGCGCCAATATGTATTTAATATTCTTGGTGTGAGTGTGCAGTGTGGAATTGTAAATGAGCCTTGTATAATAAAAGAAATCTCTAGAGTTTCCATCACACCAAACGAAGCTTCGAGCGTACCTAGTCGAGTCTGATCAACTCTAACCTGTCCATACATTCACCCGATTGATACAAACATCCATAATCCCAGTGGATCGATGATGGGATGGGAGGACGACGATGAGATGGGGGGACAATAAAGGATGACGGGGTGGGAAGTCGATGGGGGGTTCCTGGCATGGGACGGTGTCGACTTCGCCATTCGTCCCTGAGATTGGGGTACGTGGCTGGGAGCTGATGCCAGAAACCATCAAGAGCGGAAGTTGTGGCGGCGCCGAGCTTGGATGCGCGAAGGGACTAGGCTGAGCTTGGCTGTGCTAGGACTAGTTTGAAATCATGTGACGTGTGTCTTTGTGCCACATATAGCTGCTAAGACCCTTTAGATACACTTTCCAACACCAAACTTACCTTATGCGGCACAAAAATGCCACAAAAAATATTGAGCGCCCTCAATTCTAGTTTAAAGGACCGAGAAAAAGGCCTACTGAATGGTGGAACTGAATTGGGACCTGTCCTTTTGACTCGAATGTCTAAGAATTGAGGGCGCTCAAAGAAGCCAATCACATGATTGCAAACGGTTTCTTACAGAGCCCTAGGCTGCAAGGAGTAACGGCGTACTCCTGGCTCAGGTGATAATAGATAACAGCGCGGTGAACAGTTGCATCGGGTCGAGCATCCGAGAACTCATCGCCCCTCAGCACGACACGCGGCAAACCTCAAGAGGGATCCTGCGTACTTGATAAGATGTTAATGGGTCTCATTTCTGCGACCCTACATCCGCCGAAATGTATAAAAGTCTCAGGCTTCAACCACCCTTCAACCTTTGTCTCAGCTTTTTGGTGGGACGTGGTCCCCCGTTCGTTCTCCGGCGTTGACTTGTACTTTCTGTCACCCCGCTCTCCTCAGCTACCGCAACTTCTGGCTCCCTACTCAAGTGCATCCTCGTACTGCTTGCAGCACTTGAGAGACTGCTTGTATCGGTTGTTCCCAGGACGACATTGCTGTTTCACAACTGGTCAGGTGTTTCTTCCCTGTGTCTTCTCGGCGTCGGTACCGTGTGTTCATTCGCTAGAACCACGACCTCTCTTCGCGGCCTTTAGTTTAACCTATCGACGTACATCGGTTGTCCTAGCGCTAGCTACCCGGGAGCCCGCTAACTGCACACCACTGGACCACTGCCTCTTCGTGGAACGCTCGCCCGTCTTTGCCCCGGTGATATTTTACTTGGGCAGTCTCACCACCCTGCTCCAAGGCACCACCGACGCACGGCCCCCCCGTACGCTGACCCCTATGACTCCGATACCTGGGCGCCGTGTTTGCACAGCCACCAGCCACGTTTCAAGGTGTCTCAGGGCTCGATTTCCCGAACATTCCAAGACGGCTTGTGCCGTGGAAATATAACCAAAATATAATGCCCAGTATTCATATGAAGTGGAAGGATAGCTACACGCGCTGGATATAGCGACGCTGCCCTTGCGTGGCTTACACAACTTGTCACAGCGTCGGTTCATCAATCCGTTAAACCTTGCCTAAACATTCATTGATCCTCGTCCTCGCCTCCGTCCCCAAACTGAATAGCTTCAAAGCCATGGAACGAGCCCAGGAGGGGTTCTTGCACCAGGATGTCGTCGGCGACCTGGACAACCATTGCTACAGCCGGCATCGCCTGCATGGGCACCAGCGGTTGAACGAACGGCGCCTGAGAGAACGCGGCTTCGTTTGGCATGCCATGCTCCGGTAGGATTATAGGTTCTTGAATGTTTGGTCCAGCAGGGACCTCAGCATCTAGGTTCTCGGGCACTTCATCAAATTGAATTCCTCCAACACCGTAAAACGAGCCCAGGAGTACTGGCTGGGCAGGATTGGGGTTTGGATTGACATTCAGGTCGACATTGGGTGTGGGTGCGATCGGCAGGGCGCTGGTGGGCACAAGCGGTGCTGGTGAAATATGACCGGGCGTAGGCAGAGGGGTGTGGGGTGATATCAGGTCTGGAATGACTTCGCCTTGTGCATGGGGTGTGGGTTCTGGCTGGAAGATAGGTCCTTGGGTGTCCGGTTCGACCTGGGCAATGACACCAGCAACTGCTACCTCTGCCATTGGATTATCCGAGTGGTCAAGAACCCCTTGGTTCGGAATACTGTGTCGCATGTATGTGATCGATGCATTGGGAAGAGGGGTGGAATGGAACGGGAGAAATTGGCCAGAGGGGAAACGAGTGTTGAGTGAGCGTTGAAAATGTTGCTTTCTCAAATACACATAAACCTTACCTGCCAATTCCATCAATCGTCCGTTCTGTGAGATTGTTCGTGTGCGACATCGTTAGGTTGGGCTAACCAGTGTGTTGCGTGTTGGTGTGTCGGTCAGGTGTTTAGCGAACTTCGGTCTTGCGCTATGTTGCAATGTCACATTCAGTAAAGTTGGCCAAGTCCTCCAATGTGACAAATGTCGTGTGACACCAACTGTTTCGCCACCAGAATGCTTGTGGCTTCTTCACGGGGGATTTTTTTCAGCGTTAGGATGGGTCAGAAGTGCAGAATAGCGTGTAATGTTTGGTTCAAAATCCTGGTTTTGTTCACATAGTCAGTCGTACTTGAAGGTGCGGCGAAACTCGTTGAGGGGATAAGTACATGAGACAGATCTGAAAATCCTAATACAAGGTGGCATGAAGCCAATATCGTTTCTGATCTCATTTCGCCTTTACCTATCACATCTTCCCGCTGATAGACCGCTCCAACAAAACGTGCCGAACGCCAATCGCTATTTGACAGCATCAATGCTGTCAAAATCACGTCGCTGCCAGCCGAACAGGACGAATTATGGGGCTGTGTGGCCGGGTCGAGCACTCGTCGATCCTTGTCGAGCCTAATATTTGGGGAATTCATTTCAGAACCCTCGATGGCCTCAAGACAAGTTGTTTTCACACGTGGGCTTTCATTTCCGCCGAAACTATGTCGCGACACGACCAGAGCAGCGGAGACCAGCTTCCCGGAATTTGGGCACGGGGGCCAGCCCATCCCGGTAAATCCAGAATTCAAGTCACTGGCCGTGCCCTTGGGCCGATTTTAATTAGCATGCACCGGGAATGACAGCTAGGGTACCAAGTCACATCCTGCGGGTGACGTCTTTCAGCCGGTCTTATTTCTTCTGAAATCCGTTCTCCATCACCAGCTTGGTGAACTTGATAAAGGGGCACGTTTCTCATGGTACATTTCGTGCGAGACGAGCCCAGTGCAAAGCTTAAGCTGCAGGACGTTTCACTTGCTTCCGTTGTGATGCGAGCTGGGGGTAATTTAAGGAATGAGTTTGGAATGCCATAACCTTGTCCATCATTGAGACAGAAATGCCTTAGCCCACTACACTGCCAGCAACAAACAAAGGGCGCCGATGGTTACACCTGATGGAGGCAAGAAAATTGCTAAGCCAGGGCTCGGAGGCAATAACGAACCCGGGTCCTGCTATCATACATGTGGAACAGATTTGCACATGTGGCACAAACCTTAGCCAGCTACGACGCAGTGAAATCCGACATCAGGTTAGACCCACTCGCTGTTGTTCCTTCCACCCTCTCTCCTCATCAAAGCACAGACTCGTTTTATTAACACGTCCAGCTCCCAGGTTACTGGCCCCAAGGATGGCTCGCCACACTCTTACGGTCGTCCAATCCTTCAACCCACCGCCCGCCTATTAGTATATCTTTTTCCGTGGCTGATATTACTTGCTTATATTCCACATATTTGCACAACCCGAGCAACTTTCTAACTTTCTCTCCAGCGCTCGTAATGCATTGGCACTGCGAAATGAGGCACCACACGTGCTCCCAGCTGCAATGCCAGCACCGGCCCCACTTCTGGCCTCGTTATTTGGGCAGGTACTAATCCTCGCACCCATTTAGAACGAATAAATCTTCTCAAAGAGGCTGCTACCTTCACTTTCGGTCCAGAATCCAAGCTGATACGTTCTCCGTCTAGCCGCATCTTAGTCACACGGAGCCCGCTTGTATAGTTGCTCTTGGCATCTCGGAGTTGTTCAACGACGCTCGTACTGTGGCCAGCACTGTTTCAACCACATTCCTCTTGGCATTTGGCCTGATGTTTTCAATTCGGACACACACTTCATAGTTTTCAGCCTACCCCACCTCTCCACCTAATACATCTATTTCCCTTATAGTTATGCCTGCATATACATACCATATACCTACGCACCGAAGAGAGTGATCAACTGAATAAAGTAACAAAATAGTGCATTGTACAACTCGCCTGTATAGCAAAGCTCACGTCACCATATTTCTCCTCTCAAACTAATGCATCGCCAATAGGCTCAACCTCATGCTGGTCTGCTGCCCGTCCTGGTCGAGCACATCAGGTCTCACCTTGCACATGTTCTCCTGTGGCGTCGCATCACATCGGATATAGTTCAAACGCGGAGTGCAATACTATAGGCCCACATGCTGCGGTTCGGAGGCTGCTTCTACACTATATCTCATTTCATAATGAGGAACGAAGGAAAAGGGAGAGGAGATAGAGGTACCTGCGCATAGGTTAAATATGCATTTGGGGTGCCCATAAATGCAGGATGTGTTTGTGTTTAGGAACGGCAAAGGCTTGCCCTTGTTGGCTAACCACGGCATATTCAATCCAACAGCCCTCACATGCCTTGAGCAGGGCGTAGCACACATGAACTATCCTATAATTAGTCAAGTTCAGGTTTCGGCGGGTGCTGTGCCGGTGCACCAAAGATGGTCCACCACCCGGCCAGATCCGAAGGAACAGGTTCTTGGTATGCCTTGTAGATATGCTGCCAGAACCACGTCCTTGCTGGTACGGTACCCTAATACACCGTGGGTTTCTCGGGAATGTGGTAGGTCTGTCCCGAGCGGGCCCAAATCGGCGAAGATATCGTGCTCATCAGCTCAGAGGATATCCAGGCTATAGTCCGCCGCTGCGACTAGCAGGTCTTCGAGGTGCATCTTCTACATTATCAGGATCCGTAACAAGACCTAGTTTGCAAGCCGAAAGATCAGTGTACCGAATTCCCCTGGACCATACATGACCTCGCGGCAATTTAATCGCTATGGTGCATGCGCATTAAAAAGTGCGACGAGAGCGAGACACGTTTACCCGAAACGCGTTCAACAGGTTGAGTCGGGCATAGCGGGTGCTGATAGCTTTGCGGTTGCTAGAGTTTTCCTGATGATGGCTAGGGCTGCTGCGTCCCGATATGTCTCTTCGGCCCGGCTCAAATACACGACAATCAAAACAAGCAAACCTCGGCCTTGGCACACAAAACGCCGTTTCTAACTCCGTCCACAATAGTAAGCGGTTTCCGTTTGCTCCACGCGTCGCCCAGTGCCCAGTCGGACGCGCTACTCGATTTGTATCGCCTGCGGGGTGTCAAACATTGTGACCACTTTGCGGCCTAGTCTTGTTTCGGCCCAGCCTCCGGCTTTTCTTCCCGGACACCATGAGAGTGCTAGCTTCCTCCGACGTATATAAGGGTAAGTGTGTTTACCGATGATCGATACAACTTACACTTAAATCCTCAAGATACCCCCACGCTCCCGAGACCCCTTACCTCAACCATTCCAATCATACTATGGCTCGTCGTAGTTTGTCTGTCCAATCGTCCAATCCAACACCTCACCACGGGTACGAATGATCTCCCATTCTGTTGTTACAATGCTGAAATGTGCTTCATAGCTTGATGCCAATTGCCGCATTACTCAATTTTCCCGTACACCACGCACACCTCGCACTACCCCTTGTCCCTGCTCCTGTGGGACAAGTAGCTATCTCCCCACTTCTAGCCTCCTTGGTCGGGAGCGCCAACCTCCTGCCCCGTGACCCCGATGCGTAGACTTGTCCAAACATGGATGAGTACACCCCGCGCATCCTCGTCACCTGGGGCTATGTCTTGAACGCTGGCCTTTGGTGTCCTGGAACTGCCCAACGATGCATTGAATACCCTCGCGCAGTGGCTGATGCTGCTTAAACCTATGCTGCTCATTGAGCGCAACGTATTTAACCCAAAAACTCACTGCATGATCCTAGATTTACCTCCTGTCCCTCCGTTCAATTCATGTACTTTCCGTATGATCGTGCCTCTGCAGATATACTATTTGCCCGCACTCAAACGAGGATGATTAACTGTATGCATTCAATGATAAAGTAACAAAACAGCGCATCGGCGCGCATAGCAAAGTTCACGCCACTGTGTTTTTCTTCTCAAGCCAACGCATCATTAATGAGCTGCTCGACCTCCTTCTTGTGCTTCATCTTGCTACCCGTCGCGACCGAGCTCGTCGGGTCCCGTCCCGCATACTTTGGATACGTTCCCTTGTGATGCTGTGTCTCGTTTGATGCAGTCCGAATGCGTGGTGCGACATATGTCCATGCGCCACAGTTCAGGGGCTCTTCCTGGAATCGGGTGTATTACATTGAGAAATAGGTATAAGAGAGCAAGAGGAAAAACGGACCTGCGCATACATTAACTCTGCATTCGGGTACTTGTCCAGGTGCGGTGTGAGCATGTCGTACGGGAACGGCGAGAGCTGTTCTAGCCTGCTAATCGCGATGTCCTTGATACCGCGCTCTTCGCGCGCCTTGAGGAGGGCATAGTATACTTGACCTATTCGTCCACAACAATTAGTGGGTATCGAGTTTCAGCGAGCGGTAGGCGAACCAGAACAAATGATATGTCGCCTGATCTGATCGGGCGCAACGAGCTCGTCCGGATGCGGCTCGGGGAGGTATCGCTGAAAGTGGGTCTCGCCTGCCATCTCAGACAGGTCGGATTTGACGAGCGGGTGACGCAGGAGGGATTTCGAGAAGAACAAAATGAGCTGAATCAAGATCACGTAAGATGGGCAGGTACGCGGCACATGCGGTGACGTACGGGTTTCCTAAAGTCGCGGTGGACCTGTCTCCTCAACACGTGGAACTGGATCAGAAGAATTAGCAACGATCCGAGGCAACGGTTAGGTAGGCTTACATAGTTGGCTGGTGTGGTCGGGTACACAATCTGCATATTGCAGTCTTGGTGCATGCGCTCCATCTTTTCTGGCGTGGGGAACACATCCGGATGGTCATCACACAACTGCAAATACCGCTCAATCCTCCCGCTCGAATGCTCTGGGCCTTGCCCGTCATACCCGTGCGGCAAACTCATCACGATCCCACTCCGCTGGACCCACTTGCGCTCCCCAGCCGCAATAAACTGATCGATAATACACTGCGCGTTGTTTGCAAAATCGCCAAACTGGGCTTCCCACATGGTTAGATTGCTCGGCGACACCAATGAATAACCGAGTTCGAATCCGAGTGCGCCAAATTCGGATAAGGACGAGTTGCATACTGAAAACGCGGCTTGGTCTGATCCGAGCGAGTTGAGTGGGATGTACTGCTGTTCGTTTTCTTGGTCGTGGATGACGGCGTGGCGTTGGGAGAATGTGCCTCGTTCGACATCTTGTCCAGATATGCGTACGTGGTTCTTTTCCAGGACGAGTGAGCCGAACGCGAGTGCTTCGGCTGTGGCCCAATCAATGCCTGTGCCTTCTTCGACGCTCTTGCCGCGGGCAGCGAGGATGCGGACGAGATTGCGGTGGGCGGTGAAGCCTTGGGGCATCGTACTAATGGCTTGGCCGATCCGCTTGTGAACAAATTCCTCGACGCCCGTGGGGTTGTGTGGGAGGTTTTGCTCTGCGAGCTCCTTGGGATTTGGGAATCCGTCCCAGGACGATGAGAGCCATTCCTTTGGGCTCGGTTTGTACTCTTTGCTCGCCGCCGCGGCTTTTTCGAGCATGCCCCACACCCATTTGCGGTGCTCCTCGATGTCCTGCTCCGTAAAGGTGCCTTCTTTGAT
>WSLN01000670.1:0-11825 GCA_019677355.1 Ceratobasidium sp. 370
TAACTGTGGACCCACTCTCTCAGCTCTGCAGCTGCTCCATACGTTAAGTCAATTCGTCTGTATCGACATAACTAACCTAAACCCAGATCGGTTAGCCGCGAACCATAAGGTTGAACCCGGCCACGGCGTACTGAGTACCATAATATAGCGATTGCTGCGCCTGGACCAAACCCGCCAGACCTGACTTGACCTGAATCAACTTGACCTAAGCCACCCTGCGTGGCCCCCGGCTTGTATAGGCGCAACTGCCCGAGAAATGGCACCAACAACTGTGTATTAAAACGCCCTGTGACAAGAGTCACGTCAGGTGATGGAAAACGGGCCATATATCTTTGTCGCCATCGCCGTGCTGCTCTTGTTTTATCTCTCGAACATTGCGTGGCTACCTCTGCTCCACCTCCTTTGCCTATCACCTCCCAGTCTGCGCAATCTGCCTTCGCCGCCCCCGTTCTACAATGGCTGCAGCTCGCCTTCGCACCCCAGATGACCAGGTTGCACTAGCGAGACCCAAGTCGATCGACACCGATCTTCCAGAGATCATACGTCAAGGTTTCGACAATTGGAACGACACGTTCGATCGACTGGAGGGGCTTGACGACGACAACCGCAGTCGGGACATTTTTGCATTGACTGGCAACTACACCGAAGGCAGACAACGCTACAGAGCCGGGCTCGACTTCAGCAGGTACAACCTAGGCTACGAGGTCGACATCACCACACTGTGCGACATCGATTCCGTGCTTGGAGTCGTGACGGGGGAGTTCCCCATATCTCCACGGGCGACGTTCATGTACTATATGCTAGCCGACGTGAAATTCACCCTTTCGACCAACCTACACCTTCCTGCAATTGAGATTTTGAACGAGGGAGAATCAACGGCGAGTCGACAACTTTCGTTGTGACGCTTCCCGCGTACTAACACGCCACTCCAGGAGGCAGAAATTCATCACATACCAAACACTCGCTTTGGTGAAATGGGTCGCTTGTTGATTCGCATTTTTTTCCCCGCCCGTTACAACCCAGAGCAGCAAAAGACAAAATCTTCACCCAACTACATCGGTAACGGTCCCCTTCAGACGTTTTACGACCGCGCCGTTCGCCCCGCTACCACCGCCATACTCCCGGAGGAGCTGAGGCGCCAATGGCCAGCACAGTTCAGCGACGAGCTGTTCAGGGCTGGACCTCACAGGCGTGAGGCGGGGGAAGCACGGGTGCAAGGACGTGCAATGCACCAGCACACCGGCAGAGAAGTTCATGGGCAGTATCTCAACGAGTGGCTGGCGGAGATCAGGCGACACATCGACGAGGACCACGAACTTGCCTTTGCCCGCGGGTTCTTCCTCTTGGTCAAGGGCAAAGGTCTCAAGAACACCAATCTCTCGTCGCACGACGCACCGGACTCTGAGTTGGCGGACGCTGGTAGGCCGTTCCTTTAACGTTACGTTCGTTGTTCAATGTTTCTCACTCTCACTCTACGTTGTTTCCACGCCCGCTCGCGCAGACGGCAATTTGATAGACGATGAAAACGACAGGACGACGGCTATAAACGCCGTGTTACACGACCTCGTCCCCTCCAGATTCGTTCCAGGCGAATGGTACATTGATATTGCTACGACCGTGAGCGGCCAGCTCGCGGGTCGCGTTGGATTTCCGGTGTCCTTGTTCGTTAACTCTGAGTTGCATCCTGAGATCATCAACCACTTCTCCGGAAAACCGCTCGGCAACTGTAGCACTTGGGTCAAGAGACGAAGTGGCGGTTACCAGAAGGACGAAGTGGCGCATCTGGGGCGGTTCGCTGGCTTCCGTATCGCCTTCGACACCCCTGGAGAGCACGGAATCCGCTATCTCCAGGTCTACACGACTGACAAGAGCGTGACGTATCACGTCGACGGGCGGAAGAGGGCTAAACGGACGTCACCCAACTTGGTTCTGAAGGAATGGGAGACCGAACGCAACCAGCACTTCTCGCCGCTTGCGGAGGCCTATTCCCATGCCGCGGAGTCACATCCCGTGGCAGTCCGCATCGAATCTCGTGTGCCATTCGAGGCGTATCCGTACGTACACCTCGAGCTGACTTGGAGAGAACTCGAGCCCTGGTTGTTTTACGTGCGCAACACGCACATATGGTGAGAGCTCAACGCAGACTCTTCTCGCTCGATGGCCTGACCAGACATGCAGGGGCTTCAAGTGGCGACGAGTTTTGGCGACTTGGAGTGTCTTGGAACGAATCTGCACGGCTCTCGAGGCGCGATCCCGGTTTTCGTTGCACCAGCTTCCAGAAGTCGGGTCGCTGCTGGTCTTGGCCATGTACATGGTGAATGCCCTTGTCAATCGCCCAGATGAGGGCGGGAATTTCGATGAAGTCCACGACTCCGGATGCGTCCACATGCTCGTCAACCGCATCCTCGTCCCCGTTCGTCCTCTGGGCTACTACTGCCTGCATTCGATGTATTTGCCTGTCGACAAGAAGACGCTGCCACGTATCTCGAGCCTTCGTACCATTTCTAGACCCACGATTATCTATCTCTGCGCCTCCAGTGCCGCGGATCGCAACGAGCTAGCTGTTCTGCGACTTATCCGCGCGGACCGAAAACGCGTACTTGGCGACGAGCGGGTTGCAGACGCCTGGGGAGTAGCTGAACCAGACAGTGACCGCCAAACTCAACCCCACGTCGCCAATAAACAGCAACGTGTCGCTCTTTCCGTCACTGAGGACGTCCCCGACGTGTTCAACGCGTCGCTACCCGATCAGCAGCTGCTTGTGCGCTACCCCTCTGAAGACCGAGACGACGAGATCTGGGAGGCGGCCCCTTTGCTTAGCCAGCAGCTTTCGACCATAGTGCATAACTATCCGCTGCAGATTATCGCCAAGGCTCCGAACCAGAAAGGAACGTATGGCTCCTGGTGCAGCATCGACTCCCTGGCCCGAACCGAGATCAGCTTCAACACCTTTGCCGATCGTTCCGAAGCGGGGAGATTATTCGAGTCTCATAATGATTTCGGGCGGAATGCGGACAAGTGGAACCGTACTGTCCAGGCGCTTTTCCCGACGTTACGCGAGAAGCGTGCCATGGGAAAAGTTCAAGGCCTCTCACAGCTGAGTGTGTGGGAAGACTGGGAGACGCTTTTATCATACATGACGCCAGAAGCTGAGGCTAAGGCCGTTTCGGAGGTGAGAAAGTATGTCTCAAACCACTGGTCCTGGCTGCCATTCTACACCCGGAAGAAGCTTTGGGTCACAGGTCCTCCGCCATCTGAGAGGAGCGCTCGCGTCGTTGGAAAAGCAGGTGGTCCTTGGATTGTTTTCAACCCCAGGTTACACTAATCGTCTTGCCATTCAAGGCCCGAGCTTCAATTTCTTCACGTGTTAATTTGATTTCCAATATTTTCCTTATCTTTGCGTGTTTGTCTCTCCTATCTCCGTTATTTCTCTGATTCTACTGTTCAGCTTGTACCCAACGTTTCCGAAAATAAAAATATTTAGTTCATCCTTCTCTTGTGTCTTACTCTCTTCTTCTCGTTCACAATTTAAGCTCTGGTCGGTGTTTGGGGCGGGTTTTGGGGACAGTTCCATGAGATACGCAGGCATCCCATTGGATTTTGGCATAGGGATGACCAGAATCCAGCCCAGCAGGCACGGCGGTAAGCTTAGCACGGGAGATTGTCTTAGGCATGTGGAGGAAGATTCGAGGAACAAAGTTAGGTACTGCTATTCAGAGCCAGAAGGGGGGTTATATACTTAAGAACTACTCCGAGCCAAAACCTGTAAATGTCACGGAGCCGCAGGTACTACATGCAATTGGTCGCACGAATGCTGACACATGCCACACAACCAGTCGTATGTGCTCTCGTTTTGTTTCGTGCACAACTCCGTCGTTTCTCACGCGATTCGTTTCATTCTGTACATGCTTTGTAGACACGAGGCAGCTTTATCTATCGCGTGTATTTACACTACGCTAAGCGAGCCGGCTCACGAGTTATGAGCTGACCTTTCTTAGATTGCTGTTTATGCGACCCGTATTGTGGGGCACTGTACCAAAGCAGCCATTCGTGAGCTCCACGACCTCTAACGACAACGCCGCTGCCACCCTCTACAACCAAAAGGTCCGTCAACGGGCGGCGGTTCGCATGGCCTTTGTGCCCAAGACTCACCCATTACGAGCGCTGGTGGTCAAGGAGAGTAGGAAAATACCAGCTGAGCACCGTTCCCTGTTGCACATACTGTTTGCTACTACTGGTGTACAGGTCGGTCGCTACACACTGACCCAAAACCTCGAGTGTCAGGCTCCCGCGCAAGAGTTGAAGCTTAGGATAGCAGGAGACAGGGAGGCGGCCATCGGGGAGCAGAAGAAAGATGAGGCAGAAGTGAAGGTGTACACGGACGGATACATGAAGGACGAAGGGGTCGGGGCAGCTGCGCTTTTATGCAGAGGAGATGCCAGGATGGAACGTACACTCAAGGTGTCCATTGGGACAGATAGGGAGCACGAGGTTTTTGAGGCGAATGTGGTGGGTTTGCAGCTGCGACTACGATTGCTGGAGACGGAGCGGAGGAGAGTTAGGACGGCGACCATCTACAAAGACAACCAGGTGGTCCTTAGGACGATTCAGAGTGGAGAAGCGAAGCAGCTCACGTATCTATTCGCTGACATAATTTCTCTACTCGACAGGGTGCTCCAAAGACATGGGGGAATACAGCTGGAGGCGAGATGGATACCGGGACATGAGGGGGTGGAAGGGAACAGAAAGGCAGATGAGGAGGCCAGATCAGCAGGAGAAGGGAACAGCGGCGCGAACAAGGCACTACCGAAGAGCCTCCGTACCCAAGTACTAATCGACCTGACAGCCACGAAGCGCACATACAGGTCCATGCTCCAGTCCAGATGCCAAACGGAACTACCAGAGATGGCACGAAGGGAACGGCTACCCGCCTACCTGTTGATGTCATTCTTCGACAAGGCTCAAGGGCTCCCAAGGAGGGTGTTCGCGACACTGGTCCAGCTGCGATTGGGACACTTTCCGGTAGTGACTTACATCCGACGTGCCCAACTGTGGGGAACAGGCTCAGGCGGTCCTCCACATACTCATGGGATGCAAGGCGCATGCGAGGGAAAGGGCGGAGAGGAACAGGGCGATGGGAGCGGGATCAAGGTCATACCAAGCGTTTTTGACACCAGGGCCGGCAATGGCAAAGAGACTAACAAGGAGGAGACACGAAAGTGAGATAGAGTATCACGTAGTATCATGTAAGCAAGTGGCGGAAGTGGCCTGTGCAGTGTACAAACCCGAGAAGTAAAGGAAACTCCCTAACCCAACCTTCATTTGACAATAAATTCACGCAAACAGTCTGTGCTTTCGAATGAGCAATGCCATGCGGTTAAGTAGCTTCACCGTTCGTCTTCGGTGGCGTCCGCCAACCAATGGGTGCCCTCAGGTAATTAGCTCAAGCACTTGCTGGGAAGCATCGCGCGGACACCGCATCGTCAATAATTGACTAGACTGGCAGAGTTTGGTAGTGCCTGTCTTGTAGTTGTTTTGGGACTAGTCGGACAAACCTTGCACAGAGCACACATGCAATTTGTAGCGGAACAGCGGAACAACGCATAAGAGTGCCGACACGGCTCTGCGTGTGGTTTGCGCAAGCTGCTCGAGGACAGATGATATGTCAAAGCAGCAACTCACGCCATGCAACCTCAGAAAGCTTTCTCGGTTGTTTCTGAGCAAATATCGCGTAGCGCGGGTTGCGCTTGAATCGCCAACTGCCGTGGCGCTTTCAGGGCAGCTACAGCCGTTTCCGCTTCGAGCAAGACACATCACGGACAACGTGACAACCCTAAACCTAGGATGCTAGCGTTAGTGCAAACGAAAAATTGAATAGCGCCGCGTTGCCATTCCGCTAAGGTGATACAACGTCTTAGCTATATCCGATGCAGAGCTTCGTCAATCGCAGCATTCTTTCAACACGAACCTCCGGCGCTTCGCCAACGCGTTACAAGACCAGACGAATCAGCACCGACAGTAGTCCACATCACCATCCCCCTTTGCACCAATTGCTCCTCTACCGATGAGAACCTGTACGCTTGTCTGCCAGTGCTCCTGCATCCTGCCAAGCGAGGCAGACATTGCTAACGCCAACTTGCTCTTTATGCCCGACGAAGTCATCTTCATGATTTTGCGGTTCCTCAAACGGTCTCAGCTCACAAATGTCAACTGTGTCTGTCGAAAACTCTGGAGATTCGCTAGCGCCTTGCTGTGGAACGACGTCCGAGGCGTACATCGACTATTCTCGCCGATGTGTAGAGATTCCGTTAACTCCTTCCAGCCCGATTACTCAGTCATACCGCCCACGCGCTATAAGCTCCTGTCCTATGTGAGTCATCTCTTGTCGAACGCATCCCCGTCTGCTACAGCCGCTCATCCTCGCGACTTGCAATTTAGATGACGGCTGCGCTTGATTTGAACAAGATACACAGGTTTTACGCGTACGCTGGTTTCGTCCACACCTTGTACCTGGGTAGCAGCGTCCTACCTCAGGTGCTCCGGCTTGTTTTTCTTGGTCGAAAAGATCCCTTGCTCCCCAACCTACGCCGTTTGTTTATTGGAGTCAGCCCACATGGCGTCGAGTGGCCAGACAATACTCTTATGCCAAATGACGTACTCGAATTGCTCTCCCTCTTCCTTTCTCCTTCCTTACACACACTCTCCTTGTCCTGCGAAGGCTTAGCCATCCACCCCGACGAGCTCTTCAGTCGCGCACCAAACATTAACAACATGCGCCTCTTGTCTACTGCCCACTTGAAGTTCCCACCCTACACGCACCCCTGCTTCTCCCAGTCCGGCGAACACCAACCTCCTTGCCTCAAACACCCAGGTTGCGTGCCGGGCGTCTACGCTCAGCATACACCTGGACAGTGGGCGAACCAAATGACTTTCGCTCTCTCGTGTTGGCTCAACCTTGCCACTCTCACTATCAACGGTGATTTCCTCAGTGGCGAGCACGCTGTCCGTCGCGTATCCACCCTGCCAAATCTCTCTGTCCTCGTAATATCCGTGCCCTTGAAGTATGGCTGGGCTGATCTGCCATCCGGTGACGACGTCTTTCCCAAGTTGGACCGGCTCACCCTCGACATGGCTACCAGTATAGTTGCACAAACTATCTTCTGCTGCCCAGCAGTTTCCACCCGCGTCTTCGCCCTCGATTGGAGCATTATCCGACGTGATACTTCGGCTGCCGTTGCTAGCTGTGCTGAAACTCTCAAAGAAATCTCTCGCGTTACCCCCCGAGCTCGCAGTCTTCATATCTTCGACTGCGATGGCACCGGTGCCCGTCGTTCCTTATGGGCCTGTAATAATCTCTATGATGCTCTTCGTGCCTTCTCCCCCTCCCGCTTCTATACTGAGTGTAACATGCATGCCCTCGATACGAGGCCGAGCGTGATATACGCCTTCCTGGCTCTTGGCTCCCATCTCACCTACTTGAGCTTGATCCGCCTACAAGTCCCTGCCCAGCTCCTCGAGTTGTTTGCATACGCCTACCCCATGCTTTCCTATCTGCGCTGCACAGTAGATATAAGCACCTTATCCGGCAAACATGTACACAAACGTCTTCCTCGTTGCGTTCTCGACCGGCTTCGAGTCAGGCCTTCTGTCGATGTTGCCCTCGTCATTAACTTCTCCAGACGTCGTAACCCGCCCAATCTGCCCAAAGAAACCGCCCTTGGCCCCAAACGCATGGCAAAGTCAGTCCCTTTTACTCCGCTTCACCCAATCACTAAATGTTTACACCCCCCACTTATAGCTACATTCGAATGATCTGGCCAAAATCCATGTTAATCGAAGATGAATGGCGCTACGAGTATGCCGAGGCTTCTGAATACTTCAGACAGGTCGCCGAACTCCTTGATTAGCTTGCATCTCATCTCCAGTATCGTTCCTGCCTCCCTTGATGCCTGCCTGGTTCTTTTTTTCTCCTCCGCCATCGTATGTCCCGTGCTCTTGCGTCTGTCTCTTGCCAGCCCCGCGTTGCGCTTACCACACCTCCCCCGTTCACTCATGTCTTTGGTCATCGCACATGTATATAAACGGTGCTCCCGCCCTCCTTAATATAATCGCTCGACACTCCTCCCTCACAGGCACCAACCCATTCAGCCCATATCAAACACGAGTGACACAAGGCTTCTTCGAAAAGGCTTGTGGCCAACAAGCAAAATTCCTAGAGCCCGAGCACGATTAAAACATGGTAATCAAGTGATCCTATGAGCTCCTGAATGACGGAGATGCTAACGTGGATTCTATACAAGGCAAGGGCGGACTGGGCATGGCTTCACAGATTATCCATGGCAAGGATCATTCACCGCCGCTCGCCCAACTCCCGCCTCATCCTCGCCCTGAATGACTCGCGCGGTAGGTAACAAGCAGTTAGTAATCAATGCTGAAGTACATCACGAGTTGGAACTGACGGGTTGTAGAGCGCGAACACTGTATCTTCAGCGATGTTTCCCTGTAGTAGAACGAAGTCTCCCTTGATGCATGGCTCGCTCGCTCCAATGAGTCTTTCTTTTATCCTTTTTTTTTATTATCTATGTTTTATGTTTGCGAATGTTGTTGCCTCTTCGTGCTGAATTCAGCTTTTACTTTTTGAACTGCGTTCGTTGTTCTCATTTAGGTTTCAACTCAATGCACAACAGGAAATGTTGCCGACTGCATGGCATACTTGACTTCTATTTGTCCGGCCAGCGTTCCAGAGGCGGGACCCGCATGCTATTCCACTTCTACTTAGCGCTTGGGAGGGCGCGATCTCAGTTGCACAAAGTGCAACCCATATAGTGCTGCTATTGGTATCCCTCACTTTCCGTAGAGATTGCGTGCTAGCTAGCTTTTACGTTTTTGCTGATGTGAGGGAGCGATTATATGAGTGGGTGTGAACAATTAAAGAAACGAGTGATTACTGGCTCTTGGGCGCTTCCGCATTGCTGGCATATGGCTGTGTCGGCGGTTTGCATGCGGCGTCAGTGGCACTTGGTCTAGACGTGTCCGGTGATGAGGTACAAATTTTGGTGCGCACAGCATCCGCAGCCCGTTCCCCGCTTTCTTCTCCGTTGAAACGGTTTTCCGGAAAACCTATCGGGCTTGTGCTACATCAACCCTTGAACTTTTCCATTTGGTTAGCAGCTCTTCCTGCGCCCCCTAGCACCACCATTAACATGTTGTTGTGATATTTCCCACTAAAATTGCTGCGCTGTTAGCTGAATTCCGCGAGCCCAGTCATTCTTGTCAGGGTGCGCACAACTGATCAATATTCGACTTCTGTCTTCCCGCTGGAGCTATCACCACGGACACCACTACTAATTTGGTTGCCAAAAGATCTACGCCACATTTCATCATCCGTTGCCATTACTATGTGGTGGCAGCTAAGCCTGTTCCGACCCTAGCGGTCGTTGTATCTCGTCGATGCCAATAAGCCAACGCGCCGGGTTCAGAAATCTCACTAGTGGTCAACAGCGCATAACATGTTGAGGCCAGCGCGCCAGAACCTCATGTACTTTCGTGCACCACAAAACGTTCACGTAAATCGCGTGCCTCTTCCTGTCACACACACTAATTCAACCCTCCACGCTGCCCTTTGCCTTCATTCGCACGCTCAACGTTCCCACTCTCTTCGCCTTTCGATTACACCGTACCCCTGATTGAGCTTTAGTGCATGTTCGTGTTGGCCGTTGGCGCGTATGCAGGTCATTGATCATTCCGTATTGACAGATTTGGCATGCCGCTCCCGCCAAGTGCGAGGATTCCTTGGCTGTTCCTTGCAGATGTGGCCGTCAAACCTGGAGATAACGTCTATGATGTGCACCCTTGGACAAACGGCCCATTTCGCCAGCTCTGTGGGCTTAAACCGCTGAGGGATGACGACGACGACAAGGACAACAACGTTGAAGAAGATGACCGATACGCCGACACCGCCGATGGATTCGTGCTCACCGACGAGGCAATGCGCTCCATGGACAAGAAGGACTTGGAGTACTTTACTGTCGAAGCCCGTCGAAATATCACCCGTTTCCTGACAGAGGTCCAGAAACACGCGTCGCAGCTTCGGGAGGGTCGGCTCAATCCCACCGATGCAGTGTCCAACAAGAAGAGGAGGCGCAAGCGTAGGAGGGACGCCCCCACCTCTTACGACGGGGATAGCAACGAGGAGACTTTTGTCGACTGAGTGCAAAATATCGTTGGTTTTGCGCAATTCAAGGGCGCGTGGCTTGTGATGTTCAACAGAGCCGGTGGGGTGATGGCAGCGGTAATTCAAGCCATGAAAGACGCCGACCGCACCCCTATGAAGGCCTGGAGAAACTACGTATATACCTCACAGAACTTGCCGTCTCGCGCAAACAAACAGCTACCGGAGGGGGAACGTGAGAAGCAGGTAAGCTTGTGATGTGTGCGTTATCCATAGTGTGCTTGCAAGTTATTGACTTATTTTTTGTGCACTTCGTTATTACAGAGACGGGAGGAGATCGAGGCGAAGAAGCGAGAACTTAAATACCACGAGCCGCCGGCTATCGGCAGGTACCTCGATGGTCGCCTTACCATTCGAGTTGCTAGCGTCTTGTTCGGAGCCGAAGCCTTCATGCCGTCCAGCGACATCATATGGGATTGCTTCCACAAGGTGACTAACTCGCTGATTCGGAGGGCATGGGAGAGGGAACAACGCGCTGCAAAAGCTACACTGAAGAGGAGTAAGGCGAAGAAGGAAGAATATTGCCTGGCGTTGCGAGGTGAGTCAGTGACACAACGAGATAGATGTTGTTTTAACAACGGCTCTGGCGACCAACAGCAGCCGAAGATAAACCATGCCCGCGTCTCCTGCGCAAAGCCTCCCTGCGTTTGAAGCAGTGGAAAGACCTTGCTGAAATAACTGGAGAGTCTGGCGAGTCGAGCTTCGTAGTGGAGGGCAAAGCTCTTGAGGATCTTTGGGGTGACCTGGGTTATTCACATGAACCGGAGGGCAGGGACAAGAGTGAGTCGACGCATCCCTTTGCCTACCACAGTGTTCCGCCTCAACGCGTTTCATTCAGCACCACGGGTAGGGCGGAAGAAATTACAGGCGCTTGCAACGAAGGAACAAATGGAGGCGGCGCACTCCAGCTATCGAGAACTGCACTTCTCCGACGTAGATAGAGCAATGAACGAGGTGACTGAAGCCCTCGGTGATTTTCAGCCACTTGATGGCTCCGACTCGAGCGACACCGATACGGTCACCGTTGACCTCCTGCAGGGCACCGGAAACCACGACCTCGGAGTAGACGAGTTCGTGCAAACACATCTAGGCGAGCTCATTCGTTTGTTGGGCATTGGCGGTACTGGGACGCTTCCAATGGCGAGCGAGGAGCTGAAGACGAAATGGCATCAGATCGTGGGGATAGCGACGATGCTTAAACGTATGTTTACGACTAACATCGGCGATGCTCCCTGTCCGACTCTTTTGTGCGACGATGTGGGACTCGGGAAAACGGCACAGATACTTGGTACTATCTGCATGCTCGTGCATTGCATAGAGCTTCAAGACACTGGGAGGGATCTACCACCTCTCATCTCGGGTAAGTGTTGGGCAGTTCTATCAACGCGAGAAGTGGGATAACGACGACACGCATGCAGAATCGTTGAAGCCATATTTCGCTAGTCGGGAGAAGATAGAGCGTCTGCCTTCGATAATCTTAGTGCCTCTAACGTTGGTACAACAGTGGTACGAGCAGATCAAGCGGTTTACGGTAGACGGCGCGTTTCAAATTATCATATATTCGAAAGAGTACTACGACCCAACCAAGTTTTTC
>WSLN01000671.1:0-11798 GCA_019677355.1 Ceratobasidium sp. 370
AGGTTCAAGTACCCAAGGTGTCTGTAGATACATGAATCAAATCATTCCACCTATCTAGACTATGGTAATCAGGTGCTCTGAGTCCATCTAACTCACCCAGAACACATGAGAATCACTCAGTCCAGCTGTACAGGGGGGATTATACAAAATTATCGCTTTCAGGGGTATGTTTCCACTTGTTACTCCCTTAAATCTCACTCAATCAGTCTGATTTTTTGCACACATCTTTAAATTAGCTGTGCGCACCTATTTCACTCCGGGGAGCGACAATTGCACGGCTGGTTTCACTAGTGCATGTGGCGCATTCAGGGGTATTCCACCTGTATTTCGCCCATAACCCCTCGCACACCAGTTTGTAGACTTAGCCAATAGTCAGGCTGAACTCAGAAGCTCAGCGCGCATCTACCGATATTAACTACATGTACTTTCGGTGAGTTTCTGACTTGGGGTATTAGTATTATCTGCAGTTTTGACATTGAATTTCCCGTACATTGTGGGCCTGCGATCGTCTGCAGAATAAATTTCTATACATATGTATATTATATGGTTAGAGAGCTGTGAACTTCCTCTATTTTCTGGTGCTAACCATATGTCATTTTGGTGACTTTTATTGCAGGCATGTGCAGGTATGGCAGCGCTTATTGTGCGGGTTCTGCTGGTAACCTAGAGATGTTGTGCGGGAATTCCCGCGCGTTCCCGCACCGGAATTACGCGGCGAATCCGAATCCGTTGAGAAAACGGCATATATGCGTGTAGTCGCGCTGCTGAGCGGCATCTGCGCATATAGGCAGTTTTTTCAACGGATTCGGATTCGCCGCATAACTTCGGTGCAGGAACGCACGGGAATTCCCGCACGACATCTCTATGGTAACCTGGCCAGATTCCGGCGCAATAATGGCATTCTCACACCCGTGCCAGCGCCAGCATCGCCAGTATATGTGGGAAGAACACCAGCAGAATGCTGGATTCCCGCATGTGGGATTCTCGCCCGACATGCTTGATCTCCGCCTCTTTTCCTTTGATGGGTTCCCTCTCCCCCTGATCTCCCTCGCGCCATTTCGATCGGCATTCTTTGATCATATGGCCCTTTCGGCCACATTTGATACACCTTCCTTCTTTCTTTCGTCGATCGATTGGTTTCTGGGAGACTTGTTTCTGTGGGGTTCCGGTTGGTCTCTTTTCCAGGGTGTTGCTTGATTTCCCTTTGAGGTTTTCCTTGGTGGTTCAGGTGGCAAAGAGAATATCGTCTGTCTTTGTGGCGTATTCGATCGATTCCACTAATGTGAGTCTGGAGATGTCCTGGAGTACGGTCATGCAGAGGAGTTCGCGTTTGACTGAGTCCTTTAGTCCTCCTTTGAAGTGGTCGATAAGGGCTTTGTCATCCCAATCGAGGTCCTCCATCAGGATTTGGAATTGTGAGGCATATTCTGTGATGGATTGTGTTTGGACTAGTTTCTAAATGTTCTCGATTGCCCTATCCTTTTTGATTGGATCTCCAAAGGTGAGGAGGAAGGCCTTTTTGAAGCTCTCCCAGGAACGTAGAGCCTTGTGTTCAGTGTTGTCTAGGAGTTTGTGGAGTAAGGGTTTTGCCCATCGCGATGCTGGTCCTTCCTTCATATTGACGAGGGTGGTAGATATCTTCTTTTCGTCGGTGAAGACATTTGGGTAGTCCCTGAAGTAGACTTCCATTCTCATTAGGAAGAGTTCTGCTTCCGCATCTTTCTTTTTTCCTTCGAAGGCCTCTGGTTTTTGGCTTTGGCCCCTTTTGGTATTCGTTCTGACTCAGGGGACCGGGACTGATGGTTCCTGCGCTGGGGGGTACGAGAGTGGGATCGATGGTCTGGTGATCTGGGCAGTGAAGGGGATCTAGGAGGCAGAGGAATGTCCTGGCATGTGGACTGGGGGGCCTCCGCCAGGGATGCCTTTGTTGAGATTTGGTCCATTTTCTCGTCCAGGGTGGTTACCCTATCATCGATGGCTTGGAGTATAGCCATGGCAGTGCTGCTCTCATCCTGTAGATCTTTCATGGCTTTGAGGGTTTTGTTGTTTCCCCTCTGGAGTTCTTCAACCCAGGTTGGTGTTTGGGTCATCGCGGTTTTGGTGCGTTGGGCTTCTTGGTGGGCCTCGTAACTGTTGTTCACTGCCCTGACCAGGTTATGCTCAATTTCTGTGATTCGTCGGTTTAGGTTGGTGGCCCCTTCTGCGAAGTCTTCTAGCCTCCTTCGTACTCATTCTACCTCTGCCTCTACTTCTTCCAGGTTGATTTCCTCCTGGACCTGTTGGGCTATTTCTGGTAGGCAGGGTTGTAGGGCAGCTCGAAGGGCAAGAACAATGTTCTGAAAACCAGGATCTGCTTGTGGGTCAAAGGGGGGTTTGTCTAATTGGGGCTGTGCGAGGGGTTGTTCTGGTGGCTGGTACTGGGGTGGGGCCACTGCTGCTGGTTCTGGAAGATTAGGTTCAGGGTCAGCGGGAAGATGTGGGGCTGGTTGAGGCTGTGGCGGAACTGGTTCGCGCTCATTTCCTCCTTGTCCAGGAAGGGGTTGGGCAGCTCTCCTTGGCATAGCTTGTGGAGTTCCTCCTCTCGAGCGAGTGACCTGGTATCGTCCTGCCAGGGGATGGTATCAGTATTCGATTTCCTTGTCGCTGGGTTCAGGTTCTATGAGGACTGATCCCACGCCCACTGCACTTTCTTGTTCAGGCCCAATGCGCGGTCGGGGGAGTGCTCGTACCATCGGGGGTTCCTCTTCTTCTGGTCCTGATTGGGGGACCACTTCAATGATGATTGTTGGTTCTTCTTCCATTAGTAGGCCTCCTGGCATTGATTGCTGGGAGTGTCTTGACTGGGGGCGTGGTTCCTCATCTGTGATGTCTTGTTCAGTCGGTGTGGTTGGGATGGAACCCCTGGTTCTTGAGAAGTCCCCTCCCAGGGCAGACTGTAGTCAGGTTTGGTACCGAATCTGGTGGCTATGGGTTGATCCTGGGCGGGATCCTTGTCGCGACATGTTGAGATTGATTTCCTTGGGCGATAAGATGACCACAGTGTTAACTCCAGGTTTGCATGTAGAAGCTTGCTACACAATGTCACGACCTAGTGAGACCTGACTGAGTGATGAAGTCGCAAAGGTGGAGGCATTAAAAAGGGGTGTGGTCTTGTGATGGTTCTCCAGTACTGGTGGCTGGCGGAGTTGATACAAAGGGCGAAAAGACCTAAGCCAATAAGGCTCAGGGTGTTCGAAGGAGTACACTGGAGTACTGAAATGAAGTTATCAACAGTGAGAGCCAGGCTAGGGGATCTCACTAATGAGCACGACAAGGTGTAGCAAGCTGGAGAATCCAGGCTTGCGCACCACTGTATATATCCTACTAGCTATGAGTCGAGTCATACAGTGGTAGCTGCGGGCGCAGCATCGGCACAGGACATGTGTACTCCTGAGTCATACAAAGCGCCGCCATGAATGGCACATACACCAAGTCGGAGTCCGAGAAGCAAAGGAAGCCTATGTGGCCTAAAGCCGGTGGCAGGACGGGTGAGCCACGAGAAAAGTTGGGGGTGAGTGGAGTGAACTCACAACACCCACCCCATACTGTGTACCTTGAATGAGACAAGTTTGATGTGGCGTGATTGCACCGTGGCACCTAAGCATCAGTAACTTCGAGATCACAGGGATATCGCCAAAGAGAATAATAAGAAATGCGTGAAGTACAAACTTGGTACCATCGCCAACAAAATTATCCACCTCCAATGCCACCTTACCTGCCTCAATACTGTCCGCGAGCTCTACAAGTTCTTCGACCAAGGGGACAAGGAAGGAGTTAATGTCTTTACACTCTTTTGGACCAGAGATCACACCAACACAAATAATGTTCTCGAGCTTGGTCCGAATCGAAGGGTGAAGATTGTAGTTGATGAGAATGAGTGGTCATGCAGTCGAGCGCCCCTTGTACTGTCGCTTGTACATACAAAACCCGTCGGTGCCAAGCCAAGCGCGATGTCATCAGGATAATCGAAATGCTAGTAGTTTTTGTCCACACGAACCTTGGTGTTCCAGAGCCTGCGGTAAATTTCACCATCAAAAACATCATCGATGACATGCGGTTTGTTGGGTCAAAGCTCCTCACACTGAGCGCAATGGCGCATTTGCTTGATGGAACGAGGATTTTGAAAGAGGCTGATCAGCTGGGGGATGAGGGGGGTATAGTTGAACACATGACATGGCTTCCCAGCAGCATTGTATCGAGTGTTGCCGCAACAGGGGCAAGCGTCAAGGCCTCTCCATATTTGCCGAGGAAGCAGATACAAGACTCGATGCAGCAGTCGTATGCGCAGCTCTCCAGACCAGATAGGGATTTAAGGCACATCCATGCAACAAAGTCGCTCGGAAGCCCGAGTTCCTGGCAGGCGTGCAGACGCATGTCTTCATATATTGCCTGCGAGAAATGGGTGCGCTGGCTTGCAGCCAAAAACAGGAGTGTTTTACAGTCCTCATCTGTCAAGAAGCGATTATCTAAGGCATAACGAGTTAGTTGTAGATGAAAAATAATAAAGTACAAATTTCACGTACATATGTCAAGTCATTCGTCCCCAGCAAGGTCACCAAGGTGTTGCCACAGATAGCCCCAGAGCTCCTCCTCGTCCATATCTGGTTCAGCGTCAGGGTCGATTCCCTGCATCCAGTCGTCCTCATTAAACTCGGGGTCCAGTTAATCGCTGCAAATGGACGCATTGTCGATGTCAGGCTCGGGTGGTGCGATATCTTCGAGCTCGTCCTCGCTAGCCCAGTTGTTGATCATCACTGGGGGATTCTGTTGCATGCCGGGTCCAGGAGGAACATCTGGAAAAAAAATATAGTTAGCATCTGGTACACAAAGCCAGACAATACGTTATTCACCAGGTGGGGGAATAAACAGATCCTCGCTGTCATCCAAATCCATCTTGTTCACGTCTTCTGCATCGGCAGGAACTGGGTAAAATAATTGGTAAATTAGCAGCTCGTAACAGAATATCCGTGCACTGACCGTGGTTGTGTTCACCCTCCCTCGCAACCAGTGTGACCAAGTTGATTCCGTGCCAACGTGGAGCTGCATTGTCAGGGACAGGCTCGATCCCCGGGCTGTCGTTGCGGGGGACTGGGTTGTCGTCATTGAAAGCCGAGCCCATATCGTCATTGTTATAAGGTGGGTCATCGTTGTCAGGAGCTGGACCGTCGTTGTTGGGAGCTGGGCCGTCATTGTTGGGAGCCGGGCCATCATCGTTCTCATCCATAGCATCAAGAGTAGCCTCGAGCCTAAGCTGGTGGTTGCGTAGGTGCCAGCGTATCTGGTTGTCACTAAGATCCTCTCTGCTGCAGCACTGGCAGATAGGCATGGTCGACAGGCGTCTGAGAGGAGCGAACTAGAGGGGTCATTTTTAAGGGCTGGTTGAAGGTGAGTATAAGTCAATCGGTCCTTGAGCGTGACTTAGCACTTGGAGAAATCAGGGCTGCACAGCCACACTCCCAGATGATCGACCTCTCAACGATGACCACAACCATGACTGTGGCTTCAATTGTGTGCTCATCTCCCCAACAGTATGCTCCGGCTGCCTCTCGCTATCTGATGACACTGATTCGAACGCTCATCTTGGTGGTACTTGGGGTGTGGGTCAAACGTGGGTCAAACGTGGGTCAAAGGTATATATCTCTTGTACATACTTTGCCAGACCAGCAACTGTGCTAATGCCCAACGCCCAACTACATTATGTACAAAACTAAATCGATTGCCTCAGCCACTGCTTCCCGTTCATCCAGTTCAGAACCTTGTGACCCACCGACCTCTCTTGTTGGGGCCCTTTGCGATGTTCAGGTGAGCCTCATGCACTTGTATCTCATTGTACGAAGCCATATTGATCGCCAATTTCCCTCGCTTTTGTCTACCATGCATATCGATTGACACGCTTGCTCCGTGCCTTGTGCTGGGTGACTGCCCGAGTTTCCCTTCCCAGCTGTAGAAAAATGACACGTAAGTTTGCCATCTCTCTACCTCCTTCCCTACCCCCCTCCGATGTCCTTCTGCAAGTGATTTACTGACAATTTCACCAACCTTTGATCATTCAGTTGTTTGTCCTTGCAGATCTTGAGCTTTGCCGACACTTGTTTTACGATGGACCACTTAATGAAGAACAGACTTTCTGGCAACCAGGTGAGTATATTACTGCTACGCAACGCATATGCTATACTGAATTTGGCTCTTGCATACGTATAGATGTCTTGTGCCGAACACGCTTGCTCTCAGCACCTCATTTACTGTGACATCCTGCCCAAGTATTTCCGAACTGGCATTAGGAAGCATGGAAACCAGGTACCCACCAACAGCACCTGTACCAAGCATGCCTAATCCCCTTTCATTAGGTCAATGTTGTCGACTTTGGCCTGGCCAAGAAGTACTGTGGCCCGAAGGCCCACTTTTATATCCCCTACAGGGAGAACAAGAACCTCACGGGCACCGTGTGGTGCACGCCTATCAATACCCACTTGGGAGTTGGTAGGCCATACAGTTTTTTTTCTCGATTTCCACTCACAATTTCTTACAGAACAAGTATGCCGTGACAATCCTTGCTTGCATGCCAATCTACCTGGGCTGTCGAGTGACTCGACACCATGTCGCCATCCACTGCCGTCTCTGCCACCTATGACACTTGGTTCCTCCCAACCTGTCTGCTCCTTAATGTGCGAGGGCTACCAGTACAACTATGCCTTCAACTGGAGTGTGCAGAGTCCTGCCACCCCAAGGACAGGTCAAGCCATCGCAAGGTCATAGAACAGCATGGAGCCAAAGCTGCTTGATTGGTACATGGGTAATTGTTACTCTTACAGATTGTATGCACTGCTTGTATTAGTCTACGTGATTCGTTTCTCCGTACCTGTTCTCCTTTAAGTCAAGCATTTTCGAGTGCTTGCCTTATCGCTGATACATGTACCTCGATATTCGCAATATACATTCATTCATATATCTGTTTGATTTGAGGCAATGTGGGGGGTACATGTAGTCTCGAAATAGATTGCCGCAGTGCTCTGGACCTCCAGACAGTCCCCTGGACTTCCACACACGAAGTCCAGCCGGACTTCAGGTTAATCCAGGTTTTAATTTAATATGCGGCGCTCTTGGTGCTTCGACCCTTAGACCCCTCCTGCTTCAGAACGGCCTTTCGTTTTAGTATATACAACCACCTTTTTGTAGGGTTGTTTGTTCCTCGTCTGTTCGAACTCTTACTTGTCTGTTCGCCCCACTTCCACGCCTGCTCATCACATTCGACATTTTTGCCACGTCTATGCCAGACCTCAAGTGGGCTGATGTTAAGCTTGCGATTGACGTGCATGGTGAGTACCATGACCGATTCCTAATGTTTGGAGCACACTGCTGACCACATCTTCCCAGGTCTCACACTCCGCCTGGTGGACAGCCAGTGGTGTTTGGTGGATAAGGACACTGGCGAGGCTCCTCGCAGTTTGCCTCCCAAGCTGAAAGACCTGGCGTTCGTCCCCTGTCGGAAGCCAACAGGCTCGCCTGGGCGGGGCTACCCTGAGGGATATAACCTTCAAGAGAAGTCGTCCATGAGTGACGTTGATTACCATATCCAACAGGTATGTTTTTTTGTTTTTTTTTGTTTTTCATTCTCAGTCACCCTAGCCGTACTTACAGGGTGTACATTGACAGGCTGACCTCAAGATTATCTGCCAACGTACACATGCGATCGACATGACCATGACCATCACGAAGCAGGTCAAAGGGGCCACTGATTTTGTCTTTGGACAGGTATGTCTAACCCAGTCTGGTCATAACTATCTAAGCTGATGCTTATAATTAACCTTCAGTTCCTGAAGGTTCATCCCGAGTTCGAAGCTTGGCGCAAATACGGGTTTTGGAACATCCAAGCTGGCATTCAGCTCATCCTCCATACCTTGGCTTGGGAGATGAAGAAGAAGTTGAAGGCCCCAGCGAACCTTGTGAAGTCCCGTAGGCAGAGAGGGAAGCCGAGGACCGAGTGTCGCGATCTACTCTTTCTAGTCTAGTGGCTGGCTGTGGCTCTCTGTTACTCTCAGGTGTCTGGTCATTGTTTGTGGTGTTCTGCGTGTTGTATTCTAGTGGCTGTGTAGTACACTATGGTGGTGGACGAGATAAAGCAAACTGGGGCCCCCAGTTGGCTTTCCTCGTTCTTATATACATGTAGATATTCTGAGTCATTACATCCGCAGTCTGCAGCATGTGTTGCTGCTCAATAATCAGTCGTTTAGTAATCACCTGACCTAGGTGATTAATCCCTGTCAGGTGATCTTGTTGTTTGTTGTTCAGTCACGTGACCTATGGCGAACAACTCCTCATGGTGTCCATGAGGTACCTCATACGCATGGTGAAGTATTAGGTAACTCGTCCCTTGACGTTTTTGTGGCTCTGAATCTTATAGGAGCCGCTCTTGGTCCGAAGGTCATGTGATGTGCTTAGTCACTTGTCTGCTCGTCCTCAGGTACATAGGCTGTAAAGCTTGGGGACGAGTTGATGACTCAGCCGGGCGCTTAAGTCACATGATCGGCTGGATGTGTCATTTGGCTTCGGGTAAAATGTGATAAAAACAAGTGTAATCCCCCCCTATCCGTCATGCTTTTATATAAGTCATGACATTATACCCCCCTCCTTAGGTCTCGCTTCCAGTGAGAAGCAGTGAAAGGGGAAAACGATGGGTATTTCTATCAGGGGAATACAAAAAAAGGCTTATCGCCCAAGACAATCCATTCCACATTCTTATCTAGCCAAGCCTCCCCCTCCGGCCCCTCGATGTCGGACCAACACTGGGTAATGGTGGACCGGCTGTTACCCAGAATGATCGTGGGGCACATGATCATTTTCCTGCGTTTTTTGTACTTCCCAGTAAAGTCTGCCTGCCACTGGCTAAGTGCTTTAAGGGAGTATTTTCCCCCCGTCAGGACCATGTCGTCCAGGATCCATATGTCGGCCCTCTCCGACAGGTCCTCGACGTTCCAGTTCCTGCACATTTGGCTATGGGAGCCCTTAGACCGGGTCCAGGCAGTCTTCCCGGTCCCAGTGTTGCCCTAGATTACCAGGATCCAGTGTCGCATACCCCTCCCCTTCTCGGGGACCTCCTTCCTCAACCACTCCTCAGCCCTCTCTATATGTTCCTGGTCATTGGCAACCGCCAGGTCCACCAGGATCGCCTCTTCGCACCCCTGGTCTTCAGGGTAGGCATGTTCGGCATACGCCCGTACTGAGGGGAAGGACAACATCATCAGGAGGGGGCGTAGGTGTTTGAACCTAGCATAGTATTCCTCCTTCGTTTGTGCCGAGACGATCTCCTCCCCATCCTCCAGGTCTGCTACCACACGAGACCTCTTCCTGGTCCACTCCCCTCCTACTATCACCTCCAGGTCCTCCATCGATAACTCCCCCGCCATCAGGTCGTCGACCTCCTCCCCCTGCTCCCCCATGGCCTTCCACAGATACTCGAAGGTGGTGATGACCAGCACCCTTCATGGCTATGTTGGGACGGTTCCCTTCCCAGTCCCAGAAGCGGGGGTTGGCAGTGTTCCATCCCTTTACGCGATCTTTGCTCAGGGATAGAGTGTGCACACACTGTGGAGGGCAAAGATCCCAAATTTTGGGTCAGATTTTCAAAGTTTTGGGGTGTTCAAAAGAAATGCCCTGTTTTTCCACATGTTCTTTGCCCTTCAAATTTGGTGGTGTTTTTTGGATGAGGTTTTCTCCTATTTTTTGGATTGTTTTTCCCCAGAGAAATTTTAATCAGTTCTATGAGGTAAAACATGCTAATAATAAGTAAAAACCTGTTGAATTCTGAGACAAATTAGGGTGAAAAACAGCAAAGTTTATACCAAAATTGGCCCATCACTCTGTTTCTGGGAAATGACCCAAAATTCAACAGGGATTTTTTCTTGTGGGCTGATTTCCCCTGAATGGGCCTGCCAGTGAAATTGCTAAGTCAACACCTCCCTTGGACAGCATGCTCAATTTGCATGCTGCTGGTGAATGTTTGCACGCATTGCAAAGCCATGATCTAGAAATTTGCAAGAATATTTATTTCAAATTTCCTGCTATCCTAATTAGGGCTATTGGAACACATTCTTGCTTCATCTATTTTTCCTGCCTCCAAATTGCCATTTTTGGACATGAAAAAAATCTGAGGGCCTAGATTAGCACATGAAGCAGCTGGGGATATTTTTGTCTTATTTTTAATTGTGATATTGTATGCACTGTGAGCTGTTCTGTGTTGCAAATATGTACGTTATTACCAAGTTGAAAACCAGGCAGGTACAGCCTGAGGGTCTAGTGGATAGACCACCCATTTGCCCTGCTGATGTAATCAGGGTCTCCAGGTCATCGGTTCAAACGCAGTAGTGATTGTGTTTTTTGATATGATTATTGGCACTAAAGACACTAATATGAGACATGATTATGTAATGTTCCCAAAAAGGAAATTTCCTTTTTTGGAAATTACTATAAATGGACATTTGCTCCCCTGGCTTGTATCTTTTCACTACATTTCAACCAAAATTTCCAAATGTTTCAACCTGAAAAATTAGTCAATGGAGCAGGCACATCAAACATGAAATTCAGGTCCTTTTCAAGCAGTGGGGGGCGGAAACCTGACATGGGTGATTTGACCCAAAAACAGCCCATGCTTGAAGTAGTCAGGATTGTACACAAATTGTAGGTCTTTCTACATGAAATTTGGAAGGATGGGCATGGAAAAACTGGAAAAAATAGCTGGAACAGACACCCTAGTTTTTGGGCTGTTTGGCTCTTCCAGTGACATGGAGTGGGCGCTCATGGCTGTATCCCTTGGCTCCCAGGTCGTGTCATTCGACGACGGCCAATGTCTGCCAGTGGTTGGGTTGAGTTCGGCAGAACAGCTCGCATCGGGCGACGAGCTCTCGCGTTGGCTCCTCCGGCAGGGCACTCCATGTGAGCAGGACGGCACTGTTGTGAGTTCACTCTGCTCACCCCCAACTTTTCTTGTGGCTTGCCCGCCTTTTGCCCGTCTTGCCACCGGCCTTAGGCCGCTGGGCTTTTCCCGCTTCTCAGACTTCGACTTGGTGTATGCGCCATTCATGGCTGCACTTTGTATGACTCATAGGTACGCACGTCCTGTGCCGACGCTGTGCCCGCAGTCACCGCTGTATGACTTGGCTCTTAGCTAGTAGTATAAATACAGTGGTGCGCAAGCCTGGATTCTCCAGCTTGCTACACCTTATCTTGCTCTTTCACCTTTGTGAGCTCCCTAGTGGGATCTCTTGGCCTGGCTGTTATCGCCGACCACTTCGTCTCAGCGCGTCACTGCACGCCCTTCGAACACCCTTAACTTTGTATTGCCACAGGACCACGCCCCCCTTTTGGCATCTCCACTTTTGCAACTTCGTCGCTCTGTCACTTCCCACTAGGTCGTGACATTGTGTAGCAAGCTTCTACATGCAAACCTGGAGCTAACACCGTGGTCATCTTATCACCCAAGGAAATCAACCTCAACATGTCGCAAGACATCGGGGGCTAATCAGAAACATGCAGGCAGACCAGGAGGCCAAACTTGCAGTGAAAGGGGAGCGGTACCCTCTGGAGTTCATGCCACGATACCTCGATAACTACAGACCACAGATTAGTTGTGCAACATGCATGATGCTGGTCAAGGAGGCGAATAGGGAACTTGGGCTACAGCTCTGGCGGGACTCGACCGCAGGGAAAAAACTGCTGACCCGCTACCCGACACTGCGACCCGAAAACTTCCTCCGAGACACTGG
>WSLN01000672.1:0-11790 GCA_019677355.1 Ceratobasidium sp. 370
ACGGGCGCTTTAATCCAGGGGCCTCTGCAAGGACATCTTGACTCTGTTACATCGGTTGCATTTTCTCCCGACTGCCAACGTATTGCCTCGGGGTCTTTAGACAAGTCGATTCGAATCTGGGACACGCGGACTGGCGCTCCAATTTCCAATCCGCTTCGTCATCCCCAAGAGGTCAATTGTGTGGCGTTCTCCCCCAGCGGGGGGCACATCGCGTCTGGTTGTGATGATTCGACTGTGCGAATATGGTGCCCAAGGACAGGCCGTATTGTTTTTGCGCTGCATGGCCATACAGATCCGGTGATGTCGATCGCGTTCTCTTCCGACGGCCGAAGAATACTCTCTGGGTCCGATGATCGCACGATTCGAATTTGGAACACAAGTGGTGGAACCGAAGCCATACCCGTTCCCATCCACGGTCATTCCGATAGCGTGACATCTGTCGCATTTTCTCCCGGCGGCCAACATATCGTGTCAGGTTCATATGACAAGACAATACGGATTTGGGATGCGCAAACCGGCGCTGCACTGCTGAAGCCGCTGCTAGGCCACTCTGATTGGGTGACATGTGTTGCGTTCTCTCCTGATGGACGGCATATTGTTTCCGGGTCCCACGATAATACTGTGAGGATCTGGGATGCGTTATATAGCCCCGAATCTTTGGAACCCTATGATCCATCAAGGTTCGTTTGTCTGCTGGTACCCATCCTACCTATTTTTATCTTACAAATCGGCAACTAGTACCGAGGGCAGGCGGCGGTCCTATGTAACCAGTGGTGATCTCCAGCATGTCTTGGACTCCGAAGGCTGGGTTTGCGGACCATCTGGCGAGCGCCTGTTTTGGATCCCGCCTGCGTATCAGAGAACCCAGGTCGACCACTCGATTTGTGTGATCTCCACCCGGCTTGAAGAGTACCCCGTTGCGTTTGATCTTTCAAGGCTTTCGATTGGACGTGAATGGACCTCCGTCCGTCACCTGATCGAGGCATAAAGCTTGGTGATGATGGGTTACGAGCGCCTGATGATGCCTGTGTCTCTAGTCTCTAGGTTGGGTGCATGTAGCTACTATGTATTTATTGAGGAGTAAAATGAGTGTGAAGTGCAAGAAATCTTCGAACCGCGCACGCTCGTGCTGTCGTCGGTTGGGGTGGAGGGCGAGAAACCTGTTGGCACCCCCGTCTATAAAACATACTCAGAAAATCCGCCAGGGTGGAGTTTGTTGGACACATCGCCATTAAAGGCCGCAGCATCATTCACGTTTCACGAATAGCCTTGAGGAATATCCTGACACAGATGGGTGGGCTCACGAAATGAGTGGGGCATGTAGAATGTTCAGGCACTTACCGGAATACGACAGAATGTACTAGAACGTAATCGAGTCAAGTGAGAAGGCGCGGTATATGCGCAGTATGATATACGTATGACTCTGTGAGGGTTGCACGTGCTAACCCTCACAGATCCTATCATATCTTGCTCGCATACATGCTCACTCATTTCATCTTGTGCATTCCCAACCGTTCCACTCCCTTACCCATTTCATATTCGTTCTCTCCCTACTATTTAAACCCACCTACTCCTGTACTTGCAGTCCAGCTCCCTCGAATCCGAGTCGTCTGGCAGGTCACCTACTCATCCTCGTAAGCCTCGACATCGCCAAACCACTCGCGTTCGACACTGAGGTCCAAGCGACCTCACAGACTCGGAGCGAAGCATAGGGTATAAATAGGGCCCTCGCGAGCCCTCTCGTACCCCATCTCTTTCTGTTGAACAAGATCATGCGCTGCTGGTATTCCAGCGCATATAGTCTGCTTTCCGATATTCCTCTTGTATTTCTCCGTTCTTATTGTATATAAGGATAGCTGTACAGAGGAGAATGACACGAGAATTGAATCACTCATATATCCTTTTATTACTATCCCCGTACTTCCACTGCATCCATGCTAAGGTTAGCTAATTAAAGACTTTTGTCTTTAACACTTTCTCCCACTCTCACTTTCACACTTTTTTACATTAATTTCCCTCCTATACAAGACAATATATACATGTGACTTTTATAGAGCCTTTCACTGTGTCGTGCTGCGGCTGATTCTGCTGTCGCTTACTAGTCAACACAAACCCTGGGCGTGGCATGATAGCCAATATGCTCCCGTGAATCAACTCACTCAATGTGCGGAGCGTACGTGCACGCGCACACAGCATACCCTCTGGCTGTGCCCGTCTTATCTCTCTCGATAACGGACACACTCCATCTCTATTTCATACAGATCCTGACTCTCGCAGTGCCCGTATATAGCCGGCTGCCCGTGTACCTCGAGCCTCAGCTTTACCTCGAATCCGAGACATTAGCAAGTCACCTTTCCCCTTCCTAAGCCTCGACTTCGTGCGGACCTTACTCTAAACCTAAAAGTTTGCCATCGTCCATTTCGCGCTCAGGATTCCTCCCCCTAGTTGTGATTTTTATTACAGCTAATCTCAAAACGATAGGACATTCTCGTGCTCGGAGCCAGATCGCAAGCCGATCAAAAATGACGGTCAGATGTTCATCCCCCGGAGACTGCAATCTCTACATCCAACGACCATGCCGGGCAACCGACGACACATACCACTTGATGTCAAAGACCTTGTCGTCTCTATGCACATTGTCCAGAGACGATCTGTTCTCGAAATTTCAAGATTTACCGGTATCAGCCACCAAGCCATTTACCGCTGTTTGAATAACTATAACACCCATGGCATGCCGGTCCAGCCTAAGATCTCCGAGGGTCGTCCTCGAATACTATCAGCTCTTGATGTTGCGGTAGGAATGGTTTACTGTGCTCTATAATACATCGAATATGCTAATATGTACTTTGCTAGTACGTACGGGCACTCCTAGAGCAGACCCCCGATCTATATCTTGACGAGATACGTACACAACTCTTTGAGGCGCGTGGTATGAATGTGTCCGAGAATACACTTTGGCGACAATTGCGGCGAAGTGGCCTTTCGCTGAAGAAGGTGAGCGTTTCTGTGGAAAACGATTGGGTATCAAATTTGTCAATGTATTGGTGTTTGTAGCTTGCACGTCCCGCACTGGAAGCTGATGAAAATCGACGAGCAGGCTACATGGTGAATGTGGGCATGAACTACCGTACAGACCAGCTAGTTTTTGTCGATGAGTCGCATTGTAATCGCCACACAGCTCGTCGCAATCTTGGGTGGAGCCCTTATGGAGTCCGAAGTATTCGGCCTGACTATTTCATGCGTGGTGTTGGGTGAGCCCATCAAACGGCTGATCATCATTTCGGCTCCTCATGCTATAAATACCTGTAGGTATTCCATGCTCCCTGCGCTGAGCCTCGATGGTATCCTACACTTTGTTATCCAAGAAGTCGCCTTTACAGCACCAACATTTACCACTTTTATCTCCGACTTGCTTCTATCGATGAACCCATTCCCAGGACGTAATTCTGTTATTGTGATGGACAATGCGCCGATTCACAAGTCTGAAGCAATGCGGCAAATGATTTTGGCACGGTTAGTAGTGCTCTTGAAAATATCAGGATCTATTCTCACTACTTGCTCTAGGGGTTGCCGAGTATTGTATCTTCCCCCTTATTCACCTGACTTGAACCCAATTGAGCAAGGTTTCTCAGTTATCAAGGCTAAGATCCGCAGGAATCGGGACCTTGTACTGGGTGAGATGGCTGCGCGGGCAGGCGGACTAAACCCTTATCGTGTCTTGTGGGATATGGTTTTTGATTCGGTCACTCCCGACCATGTTCGTGCGTGGTTTCATAATTCAGGTTACTTTGCATGATTGTATATATTAGTGTATTTAGCTAGTTATGAACAGAAGTGGGAGCTGTGGCTCAGAGCTGGTCACTCCGCTGCCTACGCAGATGCCCAATCGCCCACGTCGCTCCTTCACACGCCCCGCCCGCTTCGGGACATGCTCGCCGAACGCAACGCAAAGCGTCACGGACGACTCACGGGCCCTACACGGTCGTTTACAGGCCACCCAGTCGCCCTGTATCCACCGACAACACGCGAGACAACGAGGAGGATGGTGGCAATCCTGCCGCATCCCTCCTGCGCCGATACCTCGCGTTGAGGGGGAGATGAAACAACAAAGCGTTAGTACAACGCTCGAGATCGGCGATATACGCACCTGAAGGGTGCCTCGCCCGCACCCTCGTCGCTCACGCTGGCTCTGCCGCCGCCTACCCGTTCCCGACAACCTCCCCACTCGTCCTATCGCCGTACGAACGCCAACGGCGTTCTCACGCGCTCGCAAACGTCGCACGCCCCAGCCTAGCGCACACGACCCGCCAGAGGGGATGCAGGCATGCTGCCGCATCGCCCACATCGCCGGTCTCTCGCGCTGAGGGGGAGATGGATGAGAGCGTCAGTATCGCTCGAAACAGGCGAGGGGCTCACCGTAGCCCACGTCCCACCATTCGCACGTCCCCATTTATGCCCCTGCGACGTCCACGCACGGCCTATGGCCTGCGCTCGCGGTCCAACAGCCCCTGCGGGTCGGTTACACGTCCACCAATCCCACATTGACGAGCGCTCTTGCGCGCCCGTCGTTCCGTCGATCCTGCGCCCACACGCGTTGGTTATGTGCCCACACGACAGCTCCGCCCGCTCACGAGCCCGGTAGACCAATATGGACGTTGGCGGGACGCCACGTCACTCCGGTCATCGAGAGCTCGCACTGGGGAGAGAGAACGAGCGAGAACACGAGTCAGCAGCGCTTGCACTCGACGAACAACGCACTGGGGACTTACCGGCGTCGTCGCTACACGCCCACGTCGCCCCAGCCTGCACCCTCGCTCCCAATCGTCGTCCCACGCGCCCCGACCGTCCTACACCGCCCCAGTCGCCTCCCTTGCTTCGCACAATCGCCTAACGCGCCTGAAGGCGCTGCCGAGGATGCAGACTCGATGTCATATCGCTCCAGCGCCGAGTCCTCGCGCTCAGGGGGAGAAAGCGACAAGATGAGTTAGCAACGCGCGAACTCGACGAGACACTTACCTAGGGACTACACTCTCATGCGCCTGCGTCGCCTCCACCCTCGTCCTCGCCGTCTACCCGTTCCCACGCGCCCATGTGCTCGCGCGCCTTCGCGCTTTGTCGCCGTGTGGTCGTGGATGCCGAGAAGGGACGATCGCCACGTGAGCGATCGTCGCCAAGCCGAGATCGCCCCGGGCACCCTGTCCACGCCACACGTCACGAAACAGCTTGACGCCGTAACGACACAAGCGCCGAATGCACCGCCGCCGTCGATCGCCGCCTGCCGTGCCACAGCGTTTAATTAAGCGCCGAGGGTCCGACACCCCACGAGTGAAAACTCGCAACCCTTCCGGGTGGACTATTCCTGGAGTTGAAACACACCCAGAGGAAGCCCCTATAGAGTGCATATAGCTCGCTTTTTGTTTGCTTCTTTTGATGATATTTTTCCCTCTCTTTACCTAGCCATTGGCTTGAGGGGGAGTGTTGGAAATGCAAGCCAAGTGGCTTATTCTAGAGCATTGCCCCATCAGGGGGTTTCCTCTGACATGAAGAGCCTGAGAGAGGTGGAAAAGCTGCAGAGGACCTTGCCCGTCCTAAGACGGCATAAGAACCTTGCAGAGCTCTGGAGAGCAAGGGGTGCCAAATAGACCCACACTCACCTGCTTTGAGCTATGAGCTGACTGACACAGAGGTACGTATGGTACAAACCCTGCTCAGTCAGCTTGCTGCCAATGTCAAAACTGTCAGCTTTGAGCAACACAGACCCCCAGCTGCTGGCCATGCAAGTGTCAAGTGTCGGCAGCACTGATTGCCTGTCAGTGCACCTGCTTCGATGATCAACATGGTGCACGTTGGCAGTCAGTTTTGCTCCAGGCTGGGCATGTATGTATCAATCCTATATATTCTAGGGGTCATTCAGGTACATAAAATTGTTCATGGTATTGTATTTATTAATGTAGAATGTGTCGTAACTTTCAATAGCCATGTTAGAGGTAGCATTGTGTCGTGCTGCCCCTGTGAAGTGAGGGCTTAGTGGGCAGATCTGTATGATATGTGTTGCCTTGAGGAACATTGCTTGTGGCCGCAGCAGCTTCTTGATAACAAACATTTGTGTTGCTGGTTCGGGAGCATGTGGGATTGATAAAAAGGTGGATGCGTAGACAAGCATCAGGGAGGTTTGGAGAGCTTGTGGCTGCATCGGTGTGATCTGGAAGATTACCTGAATCTGAGCAACATTACAGTCTGTACCATGTGACAAACAACATTAGTAACACGTGTAGACCTCTATCATCTAAAGATACTCACCCTGTAACCTGACGCTCCCCACCATGTTTGCCCTTGATGGCTCTTTCAAGTACAACACTGGATCTGCAGTGGCAGGCTCGTCACTATTAGGGGGAGCTGCTTGTGCATGTCGCCAGATGGGCTTTTGATGCAGTCGGCGTTGTGGTTCAAGCAATTGCAGCGATTGCCACATCTCAACCAACATCCACTCTTCCATTGGGTGTGTTGCCTGGTATGTACTTGCCCTATACTCGTCAAGAAACCTGGGTATCTGGTATATCTGCTGCAGTTTGGCAACAGTGATGCGACCAAGCAGTTCAAGGGCAATGTCTTGATGGGGCTGGAGGCCATATGTTTGCTGCGATAGCTTGATCCATTTTTCATTATGTTCCTCTTTCTCCTTGTTTAACCTCCATTTCTGTTTCTTCAGGGGCTGAGTGATAATGGAAACCCAGTGTGGTTGGTGCAAGCCTGCATTCAATGCCAACCTAGCATGGGGTGGGATGGGGTTGGGAACACTGGTGCGATGTATGGCATTGGTTGCTCATATTCTAACTGGGTTATGGGGTGTGGACCTGCAGGCAATACATGCACATTCGTTCCTAGAATTACTGGTGAGTTGAATTGCCTCACTAAACACCTGCGAAACGCTTACCTGCAGTGATTCTAGCCATATTTCCTGGCCCCTCTGTCGTGACCTCCCACCTCTTGGTCCCGACTCTGGAGTCGAACTCACAACCTTTGAGTCACATGACTGATCATGTGACAGGGGAAGTGTTCTTACCTACCAAACGCTCCCCCTTTCCCCCTCCTGGTCAGGCAACTATGACTAACGTGGCATCTACTACTTTGGGATGCCCTCCCTGCTCCTTACTTAAGCCCAATCAGCAGGCCACACTCACTTCTTACACCACTCGCTTTACGGACACCTTTGACTCACGCCGCTGCACCAACGGCCATGAGTCAACTTTCTCTCTGACTCGTGTATGTACTGCCTTACGCACGGACCATGTACCTAGCAGTATATATACCTAGGGAAGCAAGCCTGAAGACCTCAGCTTGCTTTACCTCGTCAACTCTCCTCTTGTGAGAACATTTGAAGCAAAGCCATGAGACTCTAATAGCCATTACTAGAGTCCTTAACACCCTACAGACCCTTAGGCCCCAGAAGACGCCCTGGAACCCTTGATCACCTTCGAGCTGAACCACTTTAGTGTCATCGCTACCTTTGTCATCCACTTGGACGAACTCTATATTGTAGGCCTCACACTCGCTCAGGAAGCCATCCACGCTGGCTTCCCACTCGGGAACTACGTGCTACGAACAGTACTTTACGTCTCAGTCGTACAAAGATCAATAGGATTAGTCTTCTATAGCCGCCTAATCTAACCTATGAATCAGTTGTCTCCCGCTCTTACAAGGGTCGCGACACCCTCAGTCCTCGCCATACCACTCTCAGCCTCTTCGCACTGCAGCTTCTTTGTCGTCCAGTCCAACCATAGCCCAAAGTCGGTTAGTTTATCACAATGGGTCAAGCCCTGGTTGACTTGTTGCTCCCATTCCTTCTTGTTTGTTGCCTTGTACGGCTCTTTGAAGCTGTCGATGTGTAGGTGTTCAATCATTTAGGTTGAATAATTGTTGGCTGTTCCCTTTTCTTTGACCTGCTCAGGGAGGTGACGTGTGATGTGGAGCTTTGGTATGTTGAAGTGGTTGATCACATTTCCCTTCTCCCCCTGTCGTGCCCCATTTTCGATCCAGACCTCCTTATGTTGATGGAAATCTTGATAGGCTCTCTTGAATGTTGCCAGAGTGGCATCAGCATGTGTTGGGAGTTGTGCGAGGAAGATAAAATCGAGTAGGGCATGTGTGACAAGGGTGAGTTCGCGGCTGTACTGGACTGGCGCGTTGGCAATGACCCCCAGATGTACAGTTTCGAGGGCTCAATGTTCTCTCCCTGACATCTGCGAAATGTGGGTCACGCCCTTCGGAAAGACGCGACCACCAACGAGTGCTACCTGTGATTTCATTCGCGCATCCATCTCCTCACCTAGTGAGTTCATGTTCCAGGCAAATGGATGGTCGAAAAAGAATTTATGGAAGCCATGTAATAGGTCGATGGACAGGACTTGGCAAATATCCACATGGGGTAGTGACGCCCAGAAAGGATATTCCACATCACCAAGTCGATGCTTGTCTGAGCCAAGTGCTAATTGGTATGGTTTTGCATTCTTTCCACGCTTGTCCTGGACCTTGGCAATTGCCTGCAGAATGGACTTGGATGTTTGGCATTTGCATGGATCAGGTGAGCCAAAATGAGTCTGTGTCGATTGACAGTGTGGGCAGTTGCTCTTATTCAGCATGGCGATCTTGAGTTGTTCTTCGAGATCAGCAAGGTAGGTGATAAGGATCTAGAAGATGAGCCGAATATTGCCATCTGGATCGACCACCTCGTGTGGGTTCAGCTTGCGCAGTGGCTGGCGAATTATTTCCATACAGTAGTGGAAAAGTCGACAGTTCAGGATTCCAGGAAGGTCCTTTTGGTGCTGTTTAGATTGAAATTCCGTATGTGCCATGGTATTCTCCCATTTGCTGATGGGGATGTGGGCAAGCAGCATCCAGGCATGTCGACTTGTTTGACTCTGGACATCTTTGTGGATGTTACCAAGAGACATATACAGGCCGTGGGCCTTTACGTCACTGGAGTAATTCGATAGGTGTGTAATGTCGCTCCCGAACATGATTCTGCCTAATGCAGCATCCTTGTGCTGACCTGCTGCTTTCTGTTCATATATATTATATAACAGTTCACACATAGAACACTGACATACCAGTGTACGGTGCCAAAGGTGAGCTGAAAATATTTCACCAAATACTTGTGTTGTATCGTCAGCCTCAAATATGACTTGAGTGAGGCTGGAACTCTATTTTGCCTGTCAGATCAGGCTGACCCAAAAGGTAGTCACTGCATCCCTTGATAGTATGCAAGTAAAGTGTGAGAGGATCCTTGGGAGCATCGGGTAAGTGTATCTCTTGCTGAAACCATTCTGGCCCCCCAAACCCAACTATATCGTGCTCGATCATCTCAAATAACTCCCTTGCAGATCAGAAGCATGGGGACTCAGCGAATATCTAAGCAGATAGGTTAGCTGAGGTGTTGACAACATGAGGTGAGTGACTTACACCATCCAATGCTAATAACTCATCGATCTTGGACTGCGACACTTTGGAAGTGGCAAGCCAATGCGCTAAATTCCATTGTACAAGGTTCAGAAATTGGTAGCAGGTCACTCCTGGATGTGCCTGCTTCCTTGAAGCAGACAAGTCTTCCCAGATCGTTGTGGATTTCCCAAGCACATGGCCAGACTTGGTATGTACATATCATATTCAATTCACCTCGTCATGCCTAGTATATTCAGCCTTGTCAAACCACTCTAGGTCTGGTCGATGGTTTGTGCTATGTTTGGCAAAGATGCTAGCATTGGGTTGATAGGGTCCCATGAAACTGCTGCTCAAGTCAGGGGGATGGGGAGCATGTGTCGTGACCTCCCCTCTCTATCGGTCCCGACTTGGAGTTGAACTCACGGCCTTCAAGTCACCTGACCGATTATGTCATGGGGGGTAGGCTTTCTTACCTACCTACGCCGCCCCGCTCCTTACTTAAGCCCAATCAGACGGCCACACTCGCTTATGACTCTGCTCGCTCCTTGGACTTTTTTGACTCACGACCGCCACGCCAATGGCCACGAGTCACCTCTCTCTCTGACTTGTATATACACTGCCTTACACACGGACCATGTACCTTGCAGTATATATACCTAGGGAAGCAAGCCTGAAGACCTCAGCTTGCTTTACCTCGTCAATTCTCCTCTCGTGAGAACATAAGCAAAGCCACAAGACTCTAGTAGCCACGACTAGAGTCATCGACACCCTGCGAACCCTTAGGCCCCAGCGAACACCCTGGAGCCCTCGATAACCTTCGAGACCAACCACTTTAGCGTCATTGCTACCTTCGTCGTCCACTCGGACGAAACCTACATCGTAGGCCTCACGCTCGCACAGGAAGCGGTACACGCCGGCTTCCCTCTCAGGAACTTCATACTACGCACAGTAGTCTATGTTGCCATCGTACATAGATCGATAGGATTAGTCTTTAATAGTCACCTGATCTAATCTATGGACCAGTGGTCTCCCACTCTTACGAGGGTCGCGACAGCGTGCTCAGGGTTGGGAGATGCTATTTCCATTGGCAACACAGATCACAGATCCCTTCTCGACTGATCCTTTTGTTGAACCTGGCTACCAGACTGTCTCTACGCAACTTGTTGACAAACCTTGCCACATTACCACTTCAATCGGTTCTCTTGGTTATGCTCCCACCCTACCCCAACAGGGTTCCAATCCCAACCCCCCGAACCAACCTCTGCCACCCCCAGGTCAAACACCTCACAATGTCCCCACATCACTCGACAATTGCCTCCCTGCCACAATGCCAGGCAGCACATGGGGTTTTGATACCCCCACAGAGCCTGCACATTGGCCTGATCTTGTTGCCCCCAGCTCTCAAGTGCCAGCAGCTGCACAGCACCAGTCCCCCAACCTCAAGACCTTGCATTCAACAATTGTGCGATCACTCCATCCCCTGCCACCGGGTTCTTTGCTTGCAATTTGCCCACAGACTTCTTTGTCTGTACCTCCCACAAGAGGTCCCTCACCTGCTCTGTCTGTCTCCAGTTGCTCTGGATCAATTGGCCCAGCCTTGAGGCATCACTCACCAGTGCCACATGTCTCAGCAGGTCCCTTCTGGTCGAATACCTCAGTTTCAAGAGGACCATCACCCACCCCATCTTTGGATCCCACGACAAACTTTGAACAAACTCCAGACCACCCTCCGCCTGCCAGCCATGTGACTAACCCGAGGAGCATCTGCATGGGCCACATGACTTACAGCCGATCTCAATATGTCAAGTACATGACACCTCACTGGCACTGGTTTCTAGTGGTGGAGAATGGGTTCCCAATTGACACTACCAACGCTCAGGAGGTGTGTATCTCATATGCAGAGGAGATCTCAGCATTCCGCATGCTGTCACTGACATCAACAAGCTGGTGTTTGACTACATAAGTATTGTTATTTGTCATTCAACTTCTACACTTATTGTCGTGACCTCCCCAACTATGGACACAACTACAACCACCACTGGAGTCGAACTCGCGACCTCCAGGTCACATGACCTTTTCACAGACAGTAGCCAAACTTCTCTCCCTAAGTTTCACTACTGCTCCTACCTGGTCACCTGACACACCTGTGGCATCTATTAAACATTGGGATGCCACCACGATCCTTACATAAGCCCGATCAAACGGCAACACTCGCTTCTCACGACCGCTTGCTCCACGGACTTCTCTGACTCACGCCGCCACACCAACGGCCACGAGTCATTCCTCTCTCTGACTCATATATGTACTGCCTTACGCACAGACCATGTACCTAGCCGTATATATACCTAGGGA
>WSLN01000674.1:0-11777 GCA_019677355.1 Ceratobasidium sp. 370
AAGCTGCAGGACAAGTACCCATGGTACCCATGTACTTGTCCTGGACTACATGTCCCTCATTCACGTGGTTACTGCACACGGTTACTGTCCGTGGACACATTACCTGTGAACTCTCCAGTGACTAACTAATTAATACACTATGTAGATAGGGGCTTTGGACTGCCTAATCTTCAATCAGATCCTATTTTGGATTACATCCTGGTGAGCTATATGCAAAATAACTTCCCAGACGCGACAAAAAAATATCAATCACCCAGCCGATGAGGATCGGCACTGTGTATACACGTAGTTGGGAGCCTGCAGGCAGATGCCCATCAGATACATGTCACCTGACATGTGTGATGAGCATCGGCCTGGTGTTACACGGGCTGCTGAAATCACTCGAACAAATGCAGGCCCAAATCACTAGCCTCAGCACCTGTCTCAATGACTTTCTCCAACGCTATGAACGAGACCAAGCACAAACACATGACCTGCTCACGTCGATTGAAAATACACTCCAACAACTGTTACCTCAGGACCAGCCAGGGACATCGGGAAAGGTTGGAGACCAGAAAACAGCTGGGGTTGACCCCTCGACCCCTACCCCAGCTGGAAGAAAGTCAACAGCCATACCTGAATTTAAACCAGGCTTGGGAAGAAGGAGCAGATCGACAAGCAGAAGCAGGAGTCGGAGCCTCGTCAGGACACATAGGCGAAAGCCCCCCAAAATCAAAACCCCTGAGGAATGGGATGGTGCCTAGAAAGGACAAGCGGCCAAGTCTTGGTGGACTCGTATGATTATCGCACTTTCCTTCCAAAGAGAACAGTTCGAGGACGAGGACCAACAGATGATGTGGGTCCTACAAAACATGAAAGGAAAAGGGGCAGACTGGGCCCTGACCTACCTCAATGAAATGGGACAGGAAGTAGATAGGCGGAAACCCACCACAAGAAACCTTCACGGATTGGAGCAAGCCTTCATGGCAGCATTTGGGGACCCAGACGCAGAAAGGACGGCCGAGTGCAAAATTTTAGGCCCCAAATCAAACAGAGTCAGCAGCAGACTACACAACCGAATTCGAAAACCTCGCAGCTGACTTAAATTGGGATGACCATGCACTCATGGCAGCATACAGGCGAGGACTACACCAGGGTGTCAAGGCCCAAATCGCTCTCCTTGAAAACCAACCGGCGGATCTTCTTGCTCTCATCACACAAGCCATCCGCATAGACAACACCCGCTGAGAAAACGAACTGGACCAGAATAAAGCCAAGGAAACGTCTAAAGCCAGCACGTCTCGAGCGTCACAGCCACCAAAACCAAAGAGAACACCCTTAAGCGAAAGCCCCAACTTCGTGTCACGAGAAGAAAGGGAGAGATGTCGAAAAGAAGGACTCTGCATTAAATGTGCGGAGGAAGGCCACAAATTTGAAAAATGCCCCAATGGATGGCAAGCCACCAAGAAGAAAAAGGAGACTGAAGATAAAAAGGATAAAGGGAAGGACAAGGCACGGGTGGCTATGGTCGAAGAAGAAGTGGATATTGAACCGGAGTCGGAAAACTAGTAGGGTCTCCAAGAACTGCGATTGCGCAGACCCAAAAAGAATCTGATGTAATAGATGTGTGTGTAATATCTACAAAAAAGAATTTTATTATATCCACCACTCTATCACGGATCAGCGGAAAAAGAATTGACTCCCTCATAGACACTGGAGCTTCACTCAGCTTCCTGCATGGAAACCTCGCCTGTCATTGGAACCTCCCCCTGATAACACTAGAAAAACCCAAACACATACAAACAATCAAAGGAAAGGAAATAGGCAAAATCTGGCATGCAGTTGATATAACCATTACCATTGACCAACACGAAGCACCTCACAGAGTATACATATGTAACACCAGGGATTTCGATATGGTGATTGGGTTGGATTGGTTGCAAAAACACCAACCGACTATCGACTGGGAAAGCCTACAGCTCACAGGGTTCCCCAGCACATGCTGCCAAGAAAACTGTGTCCCGGAATTCCTCTGATCGACAATGGATGAACCTTTCGAACCTCCTCCAAACCCGTTGCAGGAGTTACTACCGCCAGAATACCACAAATTTCTTGATGTCTTGGGCGAAGAACAATTCAAACACCTTCCACCACACCGCGAATACAATATCACCATAGACCTTGAGGAAGGAAAAAGCCCACCATTTGGGCCGATATATGGGATGACCCCAGCTGAATCGCAGGCCCTGAAGGAAATGATTGATGAAGGATTAGAAACAGGCAAAATACGGCATAGTAAATCCCCAGCTGCTTCTCCAGTCATGTTTGTCAAGAAATCCGATGGATCTCTCAGACTCGTAGTGGACTACCAGAAATTCAATAATATCACAATCAAAAACCAGTACCCTTTGCCTAGACAGGACGAACTAATTGACAAGCTCAGAGGCGCCCAGGTCTTTACCAAACTAGACCTAAGATGGGGATATAACAATGTCCGGATCAAGGAGGGAGACGAATGAAGACTGCCTTCCAAACAAAATACGGGCTGTTCAAATATTTAGTCATGCCCTTTGGGTTAACCAATGCTCCTGTGACCTTCCAACATTTTATGAATGATATACTCCAAGACCTACTAGACGTCACTGTCATCGTGTATTTGGACAACATCCTATTATTCTCCAAGGACCCAGAAAAGCACACCGAACACATCAAAGAAGTCCTTCACTGCCTACAGGCAAACCAGCTTTTTTGCAAAATCTCAAAATGCCTCTTTCGCATAACCACAGTTCCCTACATCGGTCTGGTAGTCTCCACTAACGGGCTGGCCATGGAAGATGCCAAGGTCAAAGCAGTCATGGAATGGCCTGTCCCCACAACCGTAAAGGAAGTCCAGTCATTCCTAGGTTTTGCGAACTTCTACAGGCGTTTCACATGGGGATTCAGCTCAATTGCACGCCCACTCCACAATCTCACTATAAAGGGAAAAGCCTGGCAATGGGGTGAAGACGAACAAAAAGGTTTCGATGCAATCAAGGAAGCAATGGCCTCCAAACCCGTACTGGCTCATCCCCAACCTGAAAAACCATATTTTTTGGAAACAGACGCATCGGGGGTCGCCATGAGGGCAGTCCTTAGCCAACGACAGGAGGACAGGAGATTACACCCAATAGCATACATGTCACAGTCTTTCTCCCCCGCAGAACGAAATTACAATACATATAACAAGGAGCTGCTTGCCATAGTAGAAGCCCTGAAAACCTGGCGCATCTATCTCGAGGGAACAAAGGACCCAGTCACAATCTTCTCTGACCACGAAAACCTCGTTTGGTGGACGGAGTCCCATACACCCAACCGAAGACAAGCCAGGTGGATGCAAGAGCTGGCGGCCTACAATTTCGTGATCGCCTACCGACCAGGTATCCAATCCCAGAAACCTGATGCACTCTCAAGATGGGCAGACTATGCCCAGGGGAAGGAACCAGAACAAGTCATGATCCCCCCAGAAAAGTTCATTGCAGCCGTCGCCTCTGAGGTCCTCACAGACTTCGAAATCAGGGAGCTCATTCGCAAACACATCTGCGATGACCCCTCCCTATCAGCTATTCTAGCCTTCTTTGACGCTGACGCTTCCAGTGCGCCTGCCACCATCAAAACAAAATTCAAGGACTACCTTTGGGAAAACGGACTCCTAAGGTACCATGGCAAAATCGTTGTGCCTGACCAAGAAGACATCAAAAGGCACATAGCGAGACTATATCATGACTCTGCTCTAGCAGGTCATCCAGGGCAGTCACGAACCTGAAACCTCATCGACTGAGAATATTACTGGCCAAGCCTTACCATGTGGGTCAATGACTATGTCACCAAGTGTCAAACCTGCCAAAGGATACGATTACCCGAAGCAGAACCAATACCCCTGAAACCCCTAGCGGTGCCCAACAAACCTTTCCAAATCGTCTCCTACGACATGATCGTCAAGCTACCAGTATCACAAGGCTTCGATAGCATATTGGTAGTCATAGACTCCTTTACCAAGCTTGGCCATTTCCTGCCTTGCAACGAATCAATGGACGCCAAGGAGTTAGCCGATCTAATGATCACTCAAGTCTGGAAACCACATGGGACACCCGAACAGGTCGTATCAGATAGAGCCAAGATATTCTCAAGTGCCTTCACAAAAGAATTTTATAGGCGTTTAGGAATTACACCTACCTTATCCTCGTCCTATCACCCTCAAACGGACAGCCAGACAGAACGAGTCAACCAAACAGTCGAACACTATCTCCGAGCCTATGTAGACCACAGACAAGACGACTGGGCTAAATGGGTACCCCTCTGCGAATTTGCATACAACAATAGTCCCCATAGCGCTACTGGGACCTCGCCCTTCTTTGCCCTGTACGGCTACCACCCTACCTTTACGCCAACAGGAGAGACCTCAAAAACAGTTCCTAATGCCGACGAAAGAATAGCTGAGCTTCACTGAGCCCAAAGGGAAGTTCACGCCACCCTGGAAAGGTCAAAGGAGTGTATGACGAAGGACGGACCAAGCACATTCCCAAAGTACGAAATAGGCGAAAAAGTCTGGCTAGACGCTGGTAATGTACAACAAGGGCGACCCAGCAAGAAACTATCAGACAAACGCATAGGACCTTATGAAGTACTTGAAGAAATAAGCCCTGCAGCCTATCGCCTCAAACTCCCCCACACTCTCCAGATCCACAATGTTGTTCATGTCAGAAGACTCTCTAAATACTATCGAGACCCAACCTGTACCCCGAAAGAGCCAGAATCCCTGGTGGAAGGAGACAATATCCAGGAGGTTGAGGCAATTGTCAATGGGAAGCGCGTTCGAAACAAATGGCACTTCCTAGTCAAATGGAAGGATTTTGGCCTTGAAGATAACAAATGGATCCCAGAAGAAGAACTCCAAGGAGCAAAGGAGATGGTTACCAAGTACAAAGCCCGAAGACTCAAAGCGGCCAAAGAAAACAAATCCAAGGCCCCTCCGAAGAACTCCAGACGGACCACTAGGGGGGGATAATGTCGTGACTAAGCACTCGGGTACTTACCCCCGGCGCATTCCATGTCTTTCCATACAGATTTGTGTTATCCGCCGCTTAGCCTCGCTTCGGATCACTTATATTGTAGCACTCATGCATGTATTACTAATTATGTACGCTTTAAACAAGATATATAAAGCAGGAACCGACAAGGGATGAACCCAAGTCGAGTTACCTTGCATTACCCCTCTATAAGGTCGTCGTTCCTTGCGCCGTGAGCCGACTGCTCACAGTATTCGTTCTTCTTCGACCGCGAGACCGATGGCAGAAACAGCCCCGTCGCGTTATTCACCACGATGGCTGCCGACCTCAGCCGCCTTGACGCTCACCTCACCAACCGTATAACCACCGCCATCGAGAACGATCCTACCCTGCCCTCGGCACCAGTATTCCGACAATTCGAGGAGCTCGTTCTGAAGCCGAGTCGAGAGTACCCCGTGGCAGGGAAAATCGTGCTTGTAATCGATGCTCTAGACGAAGCTTGGAACAAAGGCTTGCTCGATATCTTGCGCGACCACATTCATAAGCTTCCAGCCACGTTTCGCATTTTCATGACATCTCGCATGCGTCCAGAGCTCGATAGCCTTCTCCGCCAGTCGCATGTACACGGAATAGAGCTCAACATACACGCACAGACAAATTTGGATGATATCGCCGTGTATGCTCCGCATCAGCTTCAGCAGCTGGCTAACCTCCGAAACCTGGGAGACGACTGGCCTGGGGAGCAGCTTCGGGCGGAGTTCATGGCGAAAGCGGGCGGGCTGTTCCTGTGGGTTGCCATCATGTGCACCTACCTCTCCAATCGCGACGACCCTGAAGACGAGCTCACTCGGCTCGTGTCCAAGACGAATTTCGTAGCAAGTTCTGCCGAAGACCAGATGAACAAGCTATATGCGCGGATCCTAGAGAGCTTCGACTGGACTGATTCTAGTTTCGTCGCTGGCTATCGTCGGGTGATGGGAACCACCATTGTGACCAAGACTCCGATTACGATCTCTGCTATGAAGAAACTATATCACGAACAGCGATTGGCGACAAATTATACACTGCAGAAGCTCAGCCCGCTGCTTACAGGAATGAGCGAACCGGATCATGGAAGCGTACCTGTGCGTGTGCTGCACCAGTCTCTCAGGGACTTCCTCGTTATCCAAACGACTGGCACTTCCAGTTTGACGGAATTCAAGATCGTGGAAAAGGACCAGAGTCGACAGCTAGCCTTGCTATGCCTTCAGTTACTAAATCGCGATCTCAGTCGCTCCATACCCGGAACAGGCTATCTTGGAGAAGACGAAGGCGATGTACCCGGGGTGCCGGTGATCAACGAAAACGCAGTTCCCAAGGCGCTTTGGTACGCTTGTCAGTTCTGGCAAGACCACGTGTTGGATGTTGAATCATTGAAGGAGACGGAGAAGCACTTGGGAGGTTCATGGAAGAGAAGATGATACTGTGGATGGAAGTGGTGGCAGCAGGTGAGAGATGTCGTGGGCTGGGCGAGGTACGAAAGCCATTCGAGGTAAGTAATCGGGTCGGACAGGATTATTGAAAGCGATGATTGATGATTAAATACAGGGCAAGGTGGATAAAGAAATTGCATGGATAGCAGAATTTGACAAAGAATATGCCAGTGCATGCCTTTCCCTAAGCAACCAGCTGAAGTACGAGGATCGGTGAGAGGAGGCGCTTGGGATGATAGAAGAGGCGGCGCAGCTGTATCGAGAGCTAGCTGCAGACCGACCAACTGCATTGACACCTGACTTTGCTGCCTGTCTCGTCATCCTTTCCAATCGTCTGTCTGACCTGGGTCGTCGTGAGGAAGCACTGGCAGCAATACAAGAGTCGGCTCAGCTGTATCGACAACTAGCTGCAGCCCGACCAGCTACATTCACACCTGACCTTGCCTCGTCTCTCAACAAACTTTCCGCTTGTCTGTCTTCCCTGGGTCGTCGTGAGGAAGCACTGGCAGTAATACAAGAGGCGGCCCAGCTGTGTCGACAACTAGCTGCGGACCGACCGGTTGCATTCACACCTGACCTTGCCTCGTCTCTCACCAAGCTTTCCCTTCGTCTGTCTGACATGGGTCGTCATGAGGAAGCGCTGGCAACAATACAAGAGGCAGCCGAGCTGTATCAACAACTAGCTGCAGACCGACCAGCTGCATTCACACCTGACCTTGCCATGTCTCTCAACAGCCTTTCCAATCGTCTGTCTCACCTGGGTCGTCGTGAGGATGCGCTTGCAGCAATACAAGAGGCAGCCCAGCTGTATCGACAACTAGCTGCAGACCGACCACATCAGCAAAAGCCACATTTGCGGGAAAACACTTTCAGAAAGGGACATGTACTCTTGGCCTCTTCAAACATCCTGCAATCTGCATACACTTTCAAAAACGCCAATGTTTACAAACATTCAGATATCTAATAGCACCCTCAAACGTGCCCTTGTGGGCTTGAAAATGGTTTCAAACATTCCTCTGGATGGCTTGAAATCACTCTCAAACAATCCTACATATGTATGAGAACTGCTTTCAAATATCCACATGTTTGCTTGAAATCACTCTCAAACAATCTTATATGTGTATCGAAAGTGTTTTCAAATGTCCACATGTTTGCTTGAAACTACTCCCAAACACACGATAGGCTTGCTTGAAAGCACTCTCATACAGCCTCATGGAGGCCTCAAATCACTCTCAGACATCCTCATATAGGCCTCAAATCACTCTCATACATCCTCATACACACCTCAAATCACTCATATACATCCTCATATGAGTCCCAAATCACTCTCATACACTCCTATACATGCCTCAAATCACTCTCATACACCCTCATACTAGTCAGGTCCTGATTTCTACACTCGGAGTGGAACTCCAGAGTTACGCGGGACCAAAATCTGCCCACGGTGGAGCTCAGCGTGGGTTGATCGATAAAGACGCCGAGTGTACTGCCACGAGCCTGCACGTGACGTGTGGCAACGAGTCGTCTCCTCGTCTCCTTTCGCTGTGGTCTCTGTTTCGCCCAACGCTTAGTCCCAGATGTCCCGTAAACGTCCCAACGCGGACGACGAAGCTCCTGTACATACTTACAACGTGAATGAACCTCCTCATATCCCACAAACCGACTCACCCGCATCTCTCCCGGCGGGTCAAGGGTTCGCGCCATCCACCTCGCAGCCCACAAAAAAGCGTCAGCTTGATGCAGCACAGCCCGCCTTTGCCTCTCCCAGGCACTCTCAGCTTACGGAGCGCTCTACAAAGCTAGACAAGACGAAATACATTCTGGAATATCTCGGAAAGCACGATAAATACAAGCTGGGCGATTTTCTGGAGAATCTGTTTGACCCCGACACGCTCCAACACCTCGAAAGTAACCAAAAAACCGCTCTGTCTCGCTGGTTGAACGGAGGGACCAGGAAAGGGACCCGACCTGCAGAGATCGTTAACGCTATCTACCGGCACCCGTCTGGAATCCACCGCAAAGACAATGTACTAGTCCGAGCCGACTTTTCAGACCTCGCGCCACCACCACATCCCCCGTCCTTCACCAACCGCCACCCTCAACAAGTGTCGCTCCTACCGCCAGGGGAAGCGCTCGGTGAGAAGCAGGCGAACTCTCGAGAGGGACTCGAGCAGCTTATGGTGCGGGGAACGCTTAGCCTCGTAGACCGAGAGGCGCAGATCCTAGCTGATGCTGATCTCGGTTTGCCTCGTGGCGCTGGAATAACCTGGTCAGATATCGACAACCTGTCCCGGTCTGGCTACGAAACGTCCATCCACAACCTGGCGCCTGTAATCTGGGGGATATTTTCAACAATCGTACTGAATCGCAACACGTCCAAAAAGGCCTCTGAGACAGCCACATCTGAGACCAACTCCCGTGACGTATTGCCGGTCAGTGCTCCGTTGCAATCGTGTGAGCGATGAGCTGAAATTAGATGGGGAACAGGGCATGATGATGGCGATTCTCATGCTGATTGCATTGCGCAATTCATTTGTCAACTTCTTCCAAACTTTCATGGCCATCTTTCTCTTCGCTTGTAGCACGCATAAGCTCGTCTATCGTGCTCTGAACCGGATTGGCCTGTCGAAATCTAATAGCAGTCTCCACGAGCATCTGAATCAGCTTGCGCAGTCGACAATTGCTTCACTCAAGGTGTGGGGACTTCGTGCTTATGAGAGCTCTCGCTCCGGCGACGAAGAACCTAATCAGTATTTCCTTCTGGTTTTCGACAATATCAACAAGTTTCTCCTCGCTCGTAGACAGACCGTGGGGACAAAGAACCAGATGAGAAATGGGACTGCAGCAACAGCAATTGCGCTCGAGGACGTACCAGCCGGCGCATTTAATCCTAATCCATACTGGGACAACAGGAACTCGCAGAAGCGCAAGTCACTCTCGACCCAGGAGTTGCTTGACGACATTGACCCGAACCACCTTGAGGCACTTGGAACTGGCATGGTTATGCGAACCCTGCTAAGCTATGTGCCGTCTCTTTCAGGTGACCTTCGTCAAGAGGTCGAGAGTCGTTTCAAGGACCCCAACTTCTATGCAAAACATCGGCTCCGGTTGCGCAAGTCAACCACGATGACAATGGGAACGTCCAGTATTGACGAGTCAACGGTCGGCGGAGTTTCAGATATCTTGGAGGATCTCGTCTCAACGCAAATGGAGATGCAGCCGACCTGGTTCGAAAAACTGCTAGTGATTATCTGCGGCGACCAGCTCACCATTGATCGCCTGCGGAAGGTGATCCGATACAAGGCGACTGAGACATCTGTTTACGAGTCTCGTAGCTGGGCGTTGCCTCTCATTCAGCTCTGGCACATGAAGGTCGCCTACCTGTCTTCGATCTTCAAGGTTCACTGGTTTCCCAAGGTTAACTCGAATCTTTTTGGGTTGCGGCAGAGTGTTCAGGTGCTCCAGCGAAACTTAAATCCTGAGAAATGCGACTTCTATGTCTGGCATGACGCCGTAAAGACCACTTTTGAGAGCATGGTTCTTACCTCAGCCTAGTAAGTCTTGAATCGACATTATATGCTGCTCAGCAGTGATTCTGACTTGCTTTAATTAGTGTTATCTTACAGGAAGAGTTGCAAGCACCCGTTATTGACACAAACCACATGACCGACGAGCTTGCCAAACATTTTGCAATTGGCGGCCGCTATCACGAATGCACCATTCAGCAACTCGAACACATAGCAAATCAGGTCTATATGCGCTATATGACAACTGAGGCATATCATACAACCCTTGGCGCTCCAGACCAACCTGTGGACAAGCAGTCTCTGAGAGGCACTATCCTTGAGGAGCTGCGTCGGTATGACCAAGATCCAAACTACTCCACCAGCAATTCAGGGTCAGGTAGTAGTGCCAATGCCGACCAGCTCCTCGGTAATGTCATTCTATTCATGCGTGATGCGTTCTGGTACCTCGAGTTTGCATCAGCTGTCCCGGAAGGAGATATTGGACGCATATATGAAGTTATCAAGGTACGCGAGTCAGGGCCTTATTAAGTTTGTATTTTCATTAACAACCTCACCCCCGGGTAGCTCCTACGCTTCTCGTTCTGGGGATCAGGGTCTTCTAACTATGGAAGTGAGCTCCTTGAGCTTGCATGCGGTTTTCTCTATGAATATCCACAAAAACTCAAGACCGCCATCTTCAACAACTACCTTGTGAATCCCTCAGGGCTTGCAGGTCACTGGCAAGAGTGTGACTTCTTTCAAGAGCACTGCAACAAGGCAATCAAGAATGTGTTCAACACCAAAAACTCTGAATGGGACTCTGAGTTTATGCGTGATGCCGTGTCGATCAACATTGGTGGCCTCACACGTTTACGTGACTCGATGATCGAGTTCCTAGGCCTCAGGCGAACAGCAAGGGGTCATGCACACAGAGACTATACTGCCGACATCAACGTTCTTGCCTCACACTACCTGCCTGGGAAAATATTTCAGCTGAAATGTGGTCGCCTTCAAGATTGTGTAGCTCTTGACATGTTTGAAGCTGGCTACAACAAGCTAGAGTCAGGAGCATTGTCACGGTTCTTGGCTCGTACAACCCTCAGCCAGGCAGGCCAAGCAGGGCCAGTAGTTGACCCAGAAGAGGGGGAGCCTCCACAGGATGTCAAGGTCCCAAGTCAACCATTGGTGATGGAGGATGGATTTTTGATTCGGGAAGATTCAAGTGACAATGAGGACAATGCTTAAAGGTGTCTTTATAGCCTAGGTGATGGGTCTCCCTTGTCACGCACTGTTGATAATTTGATGGACCTTGAGTGTGAGAATCGTTTTTGAGGTAGCATACATGAATAGAAAAATAAATGGATCAAAGTACATGAGATGCCTAGATTACTATCTTCGCTTCCCACCTCTCCTGCCCATACTCTTCAAGGAGCTGCTGGGCTTTGCGTGTGATTTCTTCGAGTGCTTCACATGATTCGCACTATCACCGGTCACGTGATCGTCATGCTCCAGCTCATGTTCCTCAACCATGTCTGTTGTGTGACTTTTCTTGGTGAGGTTGCGTTGTGACTGAATACTTGAAACTGATTGCTTTGCCTCATCAGATTCGAAGATATCCCACATCCATGTCACCAGCTCAAACAACGAGTCCCCCAGCTCCTTGAGTTTGCTCCACTCCGACATGAGCTCCTGAAATCACTCTTGTGTGGAACAAATATGGAGTTTCCGTGCTAGTAGGTCGACTAGATGGTCTGGTATGATTGCAGAGAATGGTA
>WSLN01000676.1:0-11751 GCA_019677355.1 Ceratobasidium sp. 370
GGAACCCATTCGCACTATTAGAAACATCCGATTCAGTCTCCTTGTGTGAGTATCAGGGGGCGTGCATGTCTTAGATTATTTTTCCACTAAAGAATGCGCTGTGCTGAGCTGTATAAATTTTTTGAGCACATACTTCCTAATATGAATCTACTCCCCTGACCTTTGCGCATTTTCCAGGCACCTAAGCACCTGTTTGTGGTGGGTTTGAAGGAAGGTCAGTTCTCCTTTCCCCCTATCTTGAACATACAACCATCTGCGATTCACTCAATTTAAGGCTTTCCTTGGAGTGTTATATACCATTCGAAAGCTCTCATTAACGCGCACATTTAGAGCTATATATCGTCGCAATCCGAGCACTTCTGGATGAGGCAAGAAGCAGGAAATCCCTGGTTCCTTTATTCCTGCAACCATGCTGGAATTCCGCCCAGAATCCTGCTTCCTGCAGCCAGAGATGGAGACGGAGCAGGAATTGAAAAATTGTGCAGGATTCCGGCTGCAGGAGACGGATTCCTGCATTATTCTGGCACGACATCTCTAGTGGCTACCACCCTATGGATGGCTCTGCTAAAATTGTACCTTACAGGTAAATGTTATCAATCTTGGCCTAGCCAAGAAGTACCGTGACCTCAAGGTTCATTCATGCGTCCCCTACTGGAAGGATGGGAACCTCACGAGTACTGCATGGTACATGTCCATCAGCCCCCACCCGAGTGTTGGTAAGTACTGCATGCACACCACATTACAATTTACTCATTTTCATTTGCAGTGCAAGCCCGCCGTGCTGACCTCAAGTCCCTCACATACGTCCTCATGTACTTTGAGGGATGAACACCACGGCAGTGGCTGGAGAGGGCGATCAATACCACAACATACCTGACTACGACCACACCAAGCAGACTGCATGCAAGTCGGCCAGAGGCAAGGTGCCCTGCAAGCAGCTCGCCACAGAGAAGGCTTGCAAGTCCGCTAAGCACCTGCCTGTATGTCTTTTTCTATCCTACTCAGTCCATTGATGTTTGCCTAACTTTGATTTGCAGAGTGCCAGTAGGGTTGTAGGCAGCAAGGAGGGTGCTGAACTGAAGCCCTCTCTGCTTGCAAGGTACGTGCCTTATCCAGTCTGCATGTACTCCTGTGTCTCTTGTTCTACTTGATCCATTCTCTACATACATATACCTTCCAACTTCTATTGTGTCATGCACATCTTGCATGTAACTTCCATACAATACAATCCATTCATTTCTTATACCCAATAGTGAGCTATGATAAGTACAATATGCTGGCCCGTGCAAAGTTTGGTCTATGTCTGTGGCCTTATTATAATTTTGTTCATTAATTGGGTGGTCCGGACTGCTATGCGGCCCATATGCCATGTGGGACTTGTGGCAGGTCCAAAAGGCCATGATTTGTAAGTGGTGCTCAATTCAGTTTCCAGCACTTCGACCTGGGGCTTGTTCATTTAGACCTGTTTTAGACAGCTCTTTTCTGTGCAGTCTCCCACCATCTCTTCTCCCTGTGTTTGAACTCACCCACTTCAGTCCCCCCCTCTTGTGTTTTTACTGTTTTTTTTTGTGATGCCGCCACAGAAAAAGTACACACTTGAGGAGTTTGAGGCTCAGCTTGCGCAACGTGGTGTGTACACTACCCCCACCAGTGTATGCCTAATGGCTAACAAACCTGATGAGTACAGGTTTTGTGGTTCGTCCCACAAGTGGCCCCCTTGCCTTGGTGCATGCGGCTCGCAAGGCTGAGCAGGCCGCCCCTCGTTTGTCTGACCCTAAGTTCGACCTTGACCTCAACCTCAATGTTGAGAATGATGGTTTCAGTGATTCCGACGCCCCAGTTAACCCTACCCCTCTTGACAACAACAGTGGCAGCGGCGAGAATCCACCAGCCAGGACCACAATTGTTGTTCACTGGTGCGAGAAGCTGAAGGGCTCACCTGGGAGGGGCACTGCTGGATATAATCTCTGGAAGAAGCTTGGTATGCCTGCCAGGAACTATAGACTCATCCTGGTATGTTTTTTTTCTTCTTTCTTCAATAAGATTTCTAACAACACTAACATTTATAGAGCAGTATCAAGGTCCTACTTATGCACCAACACAGGATTGACATGACAGCATCAATTACATTCCAGGATGAAGACATCCTCTGGCACGTTTTGATGAAGGTAAGTTGGGGTTGTGCTATGAATGAAAATAAATACTTACATGACATTTTCAATCCAGGCTGCTAAGCAATACCCGGAGTTTGACATCTTCGCCAAGCAAGGGCGTTGGCCACTCAGGGCATTTGTACACTCGATCTTGCGCACTTCGTCCAACATGCACCAAGAGAATAGTGGTCAGCCTCAATCAAAGAAGAAAAAGGGTGGAAAGGCTGCTGAGGACCAGCTGCCGGCTGTCGACCAGTCAATGCGTGACATCACTGAGCCGCTGTGTCATGACCTAGCGAGATGTGACGAAGTAATGGAGTTGCGAAGGTGGAGGTGGCGACGCGAAGCGTGGTCTCATGGCTAATCGGCGTGAGGCCGAGGAGATGAGGGTTAAATGAAGACTAAGGCCGAGTAGGCTAAGAGCGTTTGAAGGAGTACGCTGTAGTACGAGGACGAAGTGGTCAACTGTAATGGCCAGACTGAAGGAGTCCTGCTAAGGAGCTCTCGAAGTGGGCAAGACAAGGTGTAGCAAGCTGGAGAATCCAGGCTTGCGCACTGCTGTATATATACCGCTATCTAAGGGTGAGTCATACAACGGAAACTGCGGGCGCAGTGTCGGCACAGGACGTGCATACCCGTGAGTCATACAAGGTGCAGCCATGAATGGCATGTACACCACGAACGAAGCGGAAGGAAGCGGGAACAGCCCACGCGGCCCAAGGCCGGAGGCGGGGCAGGCAAGCCATGAGAAAGGTTGGGGGTGAGTGAAGCGAACTTGCAACATTCCCCCCCCAAAAGTGATCGTCTCAAAGGACGAGACGAGCACAAAGTCCAAAAAAAAAGAAAGAAAGAAAGAAAGAAAGAAAGAAAGAAAAAAAGAAAAAAAAGAAAAAAAAGAAAAAAAAGAAAAAAAAGGGAGAGAAAAGGGAGAGGACACACAAAACAAAGCTGATCTAAGTACATCTCCCCTTTTGGGAGGCTACCTTATCCGGGGCACATGGTAGCAACGACTGGTTACCCTCTACACTAGGGAGCCCAAACTCTTGTCCCTGCCTTCACTCAGCGAAGACCCATTCTCCCTCCTCGTTTTTCTGGAAGTCCCAGGCGTGCTGGTCGAACCATTCCATGAGCTGGATGCTCGACATCTTTCCCTTGACAGCTCGCATCCAGATGCGCCCAGCCGGGATCCTGTTGATCGCGTCGTGGTAGGAGACTGGGGTTTCTGTCTTCCACTTGGCGACCGCGTTCTCGACCCATTTTTGGGCTCGGTCGGTGTGGACCCACCAACTTCCATCGGCCCTCCACTCGATGTTGGGGTACTGCCCCTTGGACTTCTTGACCGCCCTGTAGACGGAGTCCGCCACGCATCCTCGGGCGACGTAGAGCTTGGCCTTGGCTCGGAGCCAGTCGGTGTCTGGTCAAGGGCCGTCCCCCACCCACTGGAGGGGGCCGTGCTGGGGGTGGTGGTAGGTGGATCCGGCCCAGTGGCATCCCCATCGCTCGTGTAGGGGGACGTAGATGAGCTTGACATCCGGGTCCAGCTCCTTGGCGTACTGCAGCGCCTCCTTGACGTTGGTGACGCGTCGCAGGTCCTGGATGTACTCGCCAATCCCCCCGGGGGTGGTGTCGACGACCTCTCGTACTCGGAAGAGGGGGCCCTCCTGGTCGACAGAGATGACCTGGGGGCCCCAGGGCTCGGGCCTTCGGATGGCGTCTGCCTTGTTGGCGGTGGCCTGAACGTCACGCCTTCCCCCCTTGACGAGGTACTTGGCAGCAGCGGTGGGCTTGGTGGCGACCATTGCGAGAGCGAGGTAGTGGTGGTGGTGGTGGTAGCTGGGATGCTGTCGCTACTGGTCCTTCCCCTTTCCCTTTTATAGTTCTTGGGTATGGGCGCTGATGGGTACTTTCTGAGGAAACGACCCATCACCTCCCCCAGTTCCCCAAATTTTTCAGCCCGCTCCCACATGTTCTCACTTGAGTCGTAGCCTTCCCACTTGATCTCATACCATAGTTCTTCCTTTGTTTCTTGCCAGTTTAAGATCTCCTCCACGCGGTATTCTTCTTCCCCTTCTTCTGTTACTATCAGCAGCAGACGAGGTTGCACCTGATGGAAGGGGTCCTCTCTATACGGGGTGAGGAGATCGATATGGAAGACGTTATGAATGCACATGGATTTCGGGAGTTCCAACTCGTACGCATGGGAGGAGATTTTCTTGGTGACTCGGAATGGCCCTGTGTTTTTCCGGTCCAGCTTCTTTGAGGGTCTCTTCGTTTTGATATTCCTTGTGTTGAGCCAGACTTGATCCCCTACTTCCAAGCTGGGCGGCTCAGGCTGGCTTTTGGTCCTTAGTTCCATCTTTGCCCTAGCTTCATCCCAGACCTCCTTCATGTGATTTGCAATATCATTCGCCCTTGGGTTGTTGCTTTGGTGGTGACTGATATCCCAAGTCGGGTCCTGTCCGTAAAGGGTCTCGAAGGCTGTTTGTCCGGTGGAGGCATTTACGTGATTATTGTGGCAGAATTCAGCAATGGTAAGCCACTTGACCCAGTCGTCCTGTTCGAAGTTGCAGAAGCTTCAGAGATAATTTTCAAGCCATTGGTTTGTGCGTTCCACCAGTCTGTCAGTTTGAGGGTGGTAGGCTGTGGAGAGGCGGGGCTTGATCTGTAGATGTTTGTATAGGGCTTTCAGGAAGTGACTGTTGAACATTGGTCCCCTATCGGAGATAGTGACCTCCGGCAACCCGTGGTGCTTGAAAACTTCTTTGATGAAGATGTCTGCCACCCCTTCTGCCTCGATGGATTCGTTACAGGGTATAAAGTGAGCTTGTTTCGAGAAGCAGTCTACCACTACTAGGATACTGTCGAACCCTTGGGAAGGGGGTAGCTTTATGATGAAGTCGTAATTGATCTGCTGCCAGGGTCGCTCTGGTAATTCCATGTTCTTTGGTGGAGCCCTTGTGCCTGTGCGTTTGGATTCGATGCAGGTTTGGCAATCATCCACGTAGGTGTGGACTTCTTGTGTCATCCCGGGCCAGTAGAAGCGGTGTTTAACCAACTCGAGTGTTCGTTCTCGCCCCTGATGGCCTGCGAGTGGGGCATCGTGACATTCCCAGAGCAGGGCCTTTTTGATTTCCAGGTCTTTCGGGATTACGATGGCATTGTTGTACCAAAGAAGTCCCTCCTTCCATTTGTCTCTTCGGAATTGCTTCTGCACACTGGCCAGGAGTTTGTCTTTCTGTTGAGCATTTGTTAAGACTAGTTCGAGCTCTTCATCTTGGGCTTGTCCCTCTTGAATTCTGGTAAGGAGGTCGTCCTTGCCTATGTCGACTTTAAAACCTTGGAAGAGTTCTTCTTTGATCATGACCTGTTCCTGATTTGGGATGTCCTCGTGATCTGACCTTCTCGATAGGGCATCAGGTTTTTGTGATTGCTTCCCTGGTCAATAGCCGATGATGAAATTGAAGGATGCAAGCTCGAGGTACCATCGTGTGTGTTTTCAGTCCATGGGTCGTGCCTCCTTCCAATATTGAAGGTTGCGATGATCGGTGTAGATCGTGATGGGCTCCTTGGTATCCTCAAGGTATAGTCGCCAATGTTTCAATGCTTCGACAATAGCGAGAAGTTCCTTGTTGTAAGTATCATAGTTTCGTTGGGCCGGGTTGAAGCTTTTCGACATGAAGGCGAGGGGGTGCAATTTTCTGTCCTCTTTCCGTTGACTGAGGACTGCTCCCATTGCCACCAACAAGGCATCAGTTTCCAGGATGTAAGGTTGGTCTGGATTCGGGTGTGCGAGTACGGGTTCTTTGGAAATGGCCTCCTTGATTTGCTGGAAAGCCTCCTGTTCTTTTCCTTCCCATTTCCACACTTTCCCTTTCTGGGTTAGGTTGTGAAGAGGCTGGGCGATAGTACTGAAGTCTGGAATGAACGTCCTGTAGAAGTTACAAAATCCCAGGAACGCTTGGACCTGTTTGACCGTTTTGGGTTCTGGCCATTCGAGGACGTCTTTGACCTTTCCCTGTTCCATAGAGATTCCTTCTGGGGTGATCATAAGTCCGACATAGTCCACAGTGCTAACCCTGAAGTGGCACTTCTTGGGCCTCACAAAGAGGTGGTTTTGCCTTAGCCTTTCCAGGACTTGACGGACGTGACGAGTGTGTTCCTCATCGTTTTGGGAGAAGATTAGGATGTCGTCTAGGTATACGATGACGAAAATCCCCCGAAAATTGGCTAATAGATCGTTCATGAACCGCTGGAAGATGCTTGGGGCATTTTTTAGGCCGAAGGGCATCACGACATATTCGAATAGCCCGTCCTTTGTTCGGAAGGCTGTCTTCCACTCGTCTCCTTCCTTGAGGCGGACGTTGTTATATCCCCACCTGAGGTCTAGTTTGGTGAACACCTTGGCGTTGCGGAGTTGTTCGATGAGATCTTCTGGCAGGGGGATGGGAAATTGGTCACTGATTGTAATGTCATTGATTTTTCGGTGATCCGTGACGAGCTGTAAGGAGCCATCTTGTTTTTTGACGTAAAAGCAGGGGGCTGCGACACTTGATTTGCTCAGGTGTATTTTTCCGTCCCTGAGTTCTTGTTCTAGGAATTCTCGAAGCTGTTTGGCCTGATCTGGGGACATGGGATAGGGTTTGGCCGGTTTGGGTAGTTCTGCATCTTTCTTAAAGGGGATGGCACAGTCGTGGGGTCGATGAGGGGGTAGTTCCTTGAACTTTTCGGCGTCAAAGACATCAGTGAAGTCTTCGTATTCGGGTGGGATAGGAGTATCGTCTTTTTCCCCAGCTGCCTTTCCCCTTTCATTTCGGAACTTGATTTCCATGGTTTTCCAAGAGATGTCAGGGTCGTGTTCGGCTAACCATTCTTGTCCTAGGATGGCCTGAGTATCCCCGAGAGGCATTACATAGAAGCGTCCTTTAAAGCTTCTTTCTTCCAGGGTAAAGTTAAGGCTTGCCCGAAAGCAGATTTTCTGTGCTGTTTCATTCCCATCGATGGTGATGACTGTGCGGGGGTGTGAAAGTTTGATAAGGGGAATGTGGTTTTTTTGGGCGTAGGATATGTCTAAGAAATTTCGGGAGGAGCCAGAGTCGATGAGTGTTAAGGTGGGTTCCGTGATTCCTTTGATCGTGATGTAACAATTGGGGTCGTTATTGGATTTCTTGAAGTAATATACATGATCACGATCTCAGGTATTCTTGCCTATAGACACGGGTTCAGTAGGCCACTTTAGTTTTCCGATTCCGACGAGGTGGAGTCGTCCTCCTTAATTTCCTCAATCTGGGCCTCCTTCCCTTTGACTGGTTCCTTGTCCCCTTGGTCTTCCTCGCTCCATTTTGATCGACATTCCTTGATCATATGGCTCTTGCGGCCACACTTGATACACCGCCCTTCCTTTTTACGCCGGTCGATGACTGCCTGTGAAACCCTTTTGGGCGTGCTCCCTGTGGTTATTGTTCGCCTTTCTGGAGTTGCATTGGCTTTTCCTTTGATGGCTTCTTTGGTGCTTCGGGTGGCGTAGAGGATGTTGTCCGTTTTGGTGGCGTATTTGATCCATTCTTCTAGGGTTAGGCAGGAGACATCCTGTAGTATAGTCATGCGTGGTAATTCCTTTTTGACGTTATCCTTGAGCCCTCCTTTGAACCGATCGATTAGTGCTTTGTCGTCCCAATCTAGATCTTCCATGAGGGTTCAGAACTGGGATGCGTATTCGGACATGGATCGGGTTTGGGTGAGTTTTTGGATGCTTTCTATGGCACGGTCCTTCCTGATCGGATCCCCAAAGGCGAGGAGGAAGGCCTTTTTGAAGCTGTCCCAGGATCGTAATGCCTCATGGTCTACCCCATGTAGGAGCTTCCTAAGTAGGGGTTTTGCCCATCGGGAGGCTGGGCCCTCCTTCATGTTTACTAGAGTGGTGGAGATTTTCTTTTCATCTGTGAAGGTGTTGGGGTAGTCCCTGAAGTAAACTTCCGTCCTCATTAGGAAGAGCTTGGCCTTGTCATCCTTCCTTTTTCCCTCGAAGGCCTCTGGTTTCTTTGCCTTTGCCCCTTTTGGGATTTGTTCAGTTTCAGGGGACCTGGATCGTTGGCACCGTTCTCGTCATGGAGTTCAGGATCTAGAGCGGTGGTCTGGGGAACCGGGAGGTGAGGGGGATCTATGAGGCTGTGGAATATCCCAGCGTGTGGATTGGGGGGCTTCTGCCAGGAGTGTCTTTGTCGAGATTTGTTCTATTTTCTCGTCAAGGGTAGTTACCCGATCGTCCAGCACCTGGAGTATGGTTAATGTAGTGTTGCTTTCCTCTCATAGTTTCTTGATAGCTTTGAGGGCTTCGTTGTTTCCTCTTAGGTCATCCACCCATGTTGGTGTTTGGTTAATTGCTGTCTTGGCACGTTGTGCCTCTTGGTGGGCCTCGTAACTGTTCTTTACCGCCCGGACCAGATTGTGTTCGATTTCGGTTATCCGCCGATTTAGGTTGGTTGCTCCTTCAGCGAAGTCCTCAAGCCATCTTCGGATGCGATCTACCCCCTCCTCTACTTCTTCTATGTCGATTTCTTCCTGGACTCGCTGGGCGATTTCTGGTAGGAGGGGCTGCATTGCTGCTCGTAGGGCTAGGACGATGTTCTGGAAGCCAGGGTCGGCTTGCAGGTCGAAAGGGGGTTCTTCTACTTGGGGCTGTGCGAGGGGTTGCGCTGGTGGTTGGTACTGGGGTGGGGCCACTGCCACTGGTTCCAGAAGGTCGGGCTCAGGGTCGGCGGGAAGATGTGCAGCCGGTTGAGGCTGTGGCGGAACTGGGTTGTGCTCATTTCCCTGTTGTCTGGGAAGGGGTTGGGAGGCTCTTCCTGGTGTAGCCCTTGGAGTTCCTCTACTCGAACACACAGGGATTCGTCCCGCAAGGGGATGGTATCGATATTCGCTGCCCTCGTTGCTAGGCTCAGGTTCGATGAGGACCGATCCCGCACCCACCACCATTTCTTGTTCGGGACCGATACTCGGTCAGGGGAGTACTCGTACCATGGGAGGCTCTTCTGCTTCTTCTGGTTCTGGTTGGGGGATGTCCTCCATGACGATGGTGGGTTCTTCTTCCTCTTCTGGTAACCCTCCTGGCATTGATTGCTGGGAGTTCCTTGATTGGGTGCGTTGTTCCCCGTCGGTGATGTCCTGTTCTGTGGGTGTAGTTGGGGTTGATCCCCTGGTCCTTGAGAAGTCCCCTCCGAGGGCAGAGTGTAGTCGGGTTTGGTATCATGTCTGGTGGCTGTGGGTTGATCCCAGGCAGGATCCTTGCTGCAACATGTTGAGGGAGATTTGTTTGGGTGATAAGATGACCACGGTGTTAGCTCCAGGTTCGCGTGTGGTAGCTTGCTACACAATGTCACGACCTAGCGAGATGTGACGAAGTAACGGAGTTGCGAAGGTGGAGGTGGCGACATGAAGCGTGGTCTCGTGGCTAATCGGCATGAGGCCGAGGAGATGAGGGTTAAATGAAGACTAAGGCCGAGTAGGCTAAGAGCGTTCGAAGGAGTACGCTGTAGTACGAGGACGAAGTGGTTGACTGTAACGGCCAGACTGAAGGAGTCCTGCTAAGGAGCTCTCGAAGTGAGCAAGACAAGGTGTAGCAAGCTGGAGAATCCAGGCTTGTGCACCGCTGTATATATACCGCTATCTAAGGGTGAGTCATACAACGGAAACTGTGGGTGCAGCGTCAGCACAGGACGTGCGTACCCATAAGTCATACAAGGCGCAGCCATGAATGGCGCATACACCATGAACGAAGCAGAAGGAAGCAGGAACAGCCCACGCAGCCCAAGGCCAGAGGTGGGGCGGGCAAGGCACAAGAAAGGTTGGGGGTGAGTGAAGCAAACTCGCAACACACTGGCTGGTATCCCACCACCACTTAACGGTGACCAGCCACGACCCACCAACAAATCAATGCACGATGGCCAGCCACCAGTCCCCAATGAGTCGATGCGTGTGGGTGACGAGCCCCCGTTTGGGATAGACCCTCTGTTCGGCAACAACTCCTGTTTCCACATCCAGCCTGACTCCAACCCCGAGCCCCTGCCTGAGGAACTGGCGCTCCCCCCCAGTGTATTTGATGACGATGATGACAAGGAATCTCATGGCCACATGGTCGCTTTGGTACTCAAGGACCTTGGCAATGTGACATTGGATTCTATTGGTAAGTACATGTATGCATCCTTATATGCGTACAATAATAACATTTAGTAGACGGCGAGGACAGTAGAGCTATTAGTCTGGCAGCAACACATACAAACCACCCAGCTCAGGGCGAGCCAGCCCCCCCAGCTCCAGAGTCCACATCCCCTGCTCACAAGTCAGCCCAGCCCGCATCAATCACAGCCAAAGCCCCTCCAGCTTGTGCACCAGCTCAAGCACCTACCTACAAGCCTTCCCTGTCAGTTGAGGCTGACCCCCCAACCACCAAACCTGCCCCGCAGGCTGCCTACACACCGGCCTCATGTATGTCAACTGCCCAGGCACCTGCCAGCAAATCTGTTATGCCCTCATCGGCCCTTGCTACTTGGCCCATTCATTTGTCCAGCAAATCTGCCACACCCTTGCCAGCCCCCGCCACTCCACCAGTCCGTGCATCTAAGTCAGTGCCTACCACATCTCCCAACCCACCTGCTCCTATGCCTGAGTCAGATGGTGAGGATATCGACATTGCAGCGGATATGCTTGCTAAGCTGGAACGTATGGCCCAGAATCCCAAGTACCAGGCCTAGATACTGGTCACATACAAGGCACTTGTTGACAAGCTCTATCCCATTGCTGACGATGTTGCTGCTTCAACCACCACTCTTATGCCCACCACCCCCCTGCTCCCACCGTCTCTACCGCCACTCCCAAGATGAACTTGCGGTCCAAGCCCAAGATGCAACCGGCTCCTGAGCCCAAGGTGCCAGAGGTTGACAAAAGCGACCTCAGCGATGTGAGTGCATCTCCTTCCAACCTGCCAGTGGACCCGGAACAAGAGGCGGCCCCCAGTCCACCACTGGTGAAGAAGAGCCATGGAAAGAAGGGTTCAGCAAAGGGCACGGCGAAGGGTGCAGGCATGGGAGAAGCTGCCAAGGGTGCTGCTGGAGCACAAGGCACAAAGCGTGGAAGGAAGGCGGCTGGTCCAGTCAATGGTGATGTGGGTGAAGGTGGTGGCACGGGGAAGAAGACAACTACAGAGGGCAAGGCAGTAAGTGATCTAACTGACTAGCTGATATATAACTGACAATATTATAATGTATAGGCTAAGGCTCCAACTGTTCCCACTTGCTGTTCCCCTCGAAACTAAGTAGGCTGGATGCATAGCTTACAAGTAGTGTTGCTGGTGCGAACCCTCCCCCCCCCCAAGTTTTCCCTCTTCCAGTTTTCTCTTTCCTTTTTTCTATGCTAATGTTTCTGATGCTGATGTTCAGTACAGTTTTCACGATGCTGAGGTTTGTGCCCCGGTGTCTACACTGTTGATTCTCTCAAACGAATATATTCAACGCTGCATATATACAACAAGTGGAACATATAGATGAAAGCACCTTAAGTACATAAGTGTCCCCTTAGGAAGTACAAAAGGTACCCCTCGAAAGTC
>WSLN01000679.1:0-11720 GCA_019677355.1 Ceratobasidium sp. 370
TAGAAGGAGAGGGTTATGTAGAATGTAACTCGGTTTATTATGGCGTTTGTGCGAGGAGCGGCTGGGTTGAGTTGGAGAACTACTCGCGATTGGATGAAGTTTGAATGGGACTTGGACCTCTGGGTCTTGTATAGCGGCGGGACCGGTTGTTCGCCTTAATTGGTAGTTTGTGCGCTTGGTCCGCGTGAGGATCTTTCCTGGCCACTTCCAATGAAAGCCGCTTATGCTGGGCTGCCTGGGAAAGTTCTCTTTGTATCACATACCGTACTTGTTGGCTACGAACTGTTTGAGTCTACAATATCAGTGGCGGTTCTGCAACTGTCCAGTCCCAAAGTGTGTAATGCGTTACGAGTTACGCAGGCGCTTACCAGCGAACTGGTGTCTTTCTTTGACCACGATACCCCCTCATGTCTCTTTTTTTGCTCGGTGGCAACGCGTAGACTTACTGATCACCCTAGGTAGGCCACGTATGACTACTCTGACGCTAGCTACGGACTGTGAATTTACTAGGACTAAACGATGCACGCCACCCCAGGCTTGTTGGTCTTTGCTTGGACCGTGAAGACGCCTTGGCGAACCACGCTCCCTCGTCGATTGGACCTCGACGACCGCTTCTGAGCACACCTGCCACATCACCGCACGCGCTGCGTAGCATAAAACTGAGGAGTGGTGAGTGAGGCGCAACCTAACGACTAAGCCGAGTCTAACGCGACAATGTCTTCCTCGTCAAAGCCCCCTAACCACGACGCTCCCAATCTTCGCACTCCCTCTGCAAGTCTTAAAAGAAAATCCAACGACGTCGGATCGACCGCTCCACCCCCCCTCGCGAGACAGTCTTGGTACGGCCGGACAACAACCGTTACGCCTCGCCGTGCTGGATCTTCCCAGCACAAGAGGGAAAGCTCAGTGAACATAGACGCAGCGTCTCGCGCCTCTAAGCCCTCTAGATTTCGCCCGACCGACGCTACATACTCTCGTACTTCCGCCACTCCGCTTGCGACTGCTGAACCACTCAAACAGAAGGAAATGGACCACTTACTCGAGCGTGAGATGGAGGACGCGATCTTCTGCGACCCTAAATTCGTCGATAACTTCTTGACCGCCGACGCGACTAGGCTGCAGGCTGTGCTCGCGACCTGCAAAGACGACCCGGATGGTTTTCGTTTTCAGGAGCACATCACACGAGAACGCCAGTTATACAACCCCATCCGCAAAGTGCTCAACACCGTCAAGCAGGCCGTCGACAGCGTGCCGGACTTGGATAATCTCCCTGCCTTTGTCGATGTTTCCGCTCAGCCTATTCTGTCCCATTACGACGACACGGCTGGAATCAAGCCCGACCTAGCGTTGTTCGAAGGCCCGACTCGCCACTGGGAGACGATGAGGATGCCGATCGAGGTGAAGAGGCAGGCGATGTATCTCAAGACTGGGATGAAGCAGCTCACGCGGTATGCACGAGCGGTGTTTGCGCACCAGCTGCATCGGCGCCACCTGTACGGACTGGCGATATGCAAATGGGATGCGACGTTCGTGCGATTTGACCGGAACGGGATACTATACTCGAAGCCGATCGACCTGCGTAGCGAGGAGTTTCGGAAGGCGTTTGCTGGACTGATGATGCTGGACGACGAGGCGTTTGGGTACGACACGGCGTTCACGACACGAGTTAGGCGAGACGGGCGAGTGGAGTACTACGTGGATCTGCCCTCCCACGCGTTCCTGACCAATGAAGAGTCGAGGGTCGGGGCGGATGTCGAGACAGGGCCTGGTGCTGACACCTCGACGGGTACTGCTGGATCTAGCGAGCTACCTAGCGCACTGCCAGAGCCGCCGACCAGGAGGCTGAGGGTGATGGAGCGACTTTGCCATCGCAAGAGCATACGCGGACGTGCGACGATCGTGGTTCGAGTGCGCGAAGTGATACGTGCTGGATACTTGGATGAGCCAGAAGAAGCACAAGGGCGAATCAAGACGCGAAGCCGGACGAAACGGGAGCAGCGGTCGGCCGAGGAGGTGGAGCTACTCGGGGCGCGGGACTACGTGCTGAAGATGATGTGGCGGGATCCAAACAAGAAGATGGAGGGAGAGGTGCTCGAGCGATTGGTCGGGATATACGGAGTGGGGCAGCACATGTGGCACAGCGATGTGTTCAAGGTGTGCGATTGTGGGAGAGCGATGGGCGACTCTTGCGGGGACTGCCTAGATAGGACGCCAAGCCGAGATGGAGTGTTGGTGGCGAAGAACTTGACGGACCTAGACATCGAGATCCCGGAAGAGAAGGAAGGAGAAGAAGAAACGCAGTACAGTAAGTCCGATAATGATTCTACATAGCCTTTACTCACGCACCTCGCAGAGGCAGTCCAGACAGACGAGTATTTGGAAGCGTATCCTCACCGGACATCGCGTGTTTACTGTCGTCTCCTGATGTCGACTGTTGGCTCGCCGCTGTGCTCGGCGGAGAGCCCACGCCAGCTGCTTGAGGCGGTGCTGGATGCGATCCTTGGTAAGTTCCTGGCTGTTTCTCGATGGAGCCTACATATGGCTGACAGCAGTTTGATCAGGCTACTGGCGGCTTGTGAACAAGGGGTTGCTCCATCGAGACATCAGCGATGGGAATGTGCTAATGTTACGAGATGGGAGTGGATATAACAAACGCGAGTGGACAGCCCCGCGTGGGACGATGAGCAAATCGGACCCTGGGCTAGCTGAGTCTGAGAAGTTACTACAAGAGATGCTGGACCGCTTGGGGCGGGACCCGACTGGGATGCTGAACGATTTCGATCTGTTCGCGACACACGGTGACCTGGGTGCTGCATTTTTCGGCGAATCGTGTTCGGAGGACGAGGGGAGCAAGACGGACGAACCCGAATCAAAACGACGCAAATTAAGCTCTGGGGCCGTTGCTTCGGCTCCTGCTTCTAGTTTGAACAAGGGCAATGGACGGGAGGAAGCCACACCCGGAGGATCGAGCCTGAGTCGCACTGTTGGGGTGGACAAGATGGCATGCCGGGCCCTCGACTTTCGGACGGTGAGTGATAAACGCGCCATGTTTCTAGCTTGACCTAACTCGAGATATATTTTAATTAGGGAACTCCCACATATATGTCCGTCCGAGTCCTCAAAGTAAAACTTGGTCGGCGCTACGAACACCACTTCATGGATGACCTCGAGTCATTCTTCTGGTTGATACTCGTATGTGTTGTCGAACACGTCGACTCACCAGCAAGCCAGCCGACAGAGGATGCTCTTGAGCTACTAGGTCAACTCGACCGACATAGCCTCGGTGTTCTCGCGAGTGCAAAAGGCAACTTGTTGGGACAATGCCCCGGGCGAGGTAACCCGATGCGGGAGACTTTGGCATCGTGTGAAAATAGTTGGGCCACAGATCCCGCAATCGTCTCTGTCGTGTTGGAGCTAGGCGCATTCTTTCAGGGAATCTATCTTAATGGTTCTCACTTGGACTACAGCCCGAACGATGTCTTTCCTATGTTCGTCGAGGTCATCATGGATGCACTCAGTTCCTAACTGTAACTACCCCCCCCCCCTCGCATATTAATTTTCAAATATGATTCTGGACTTTTTGTATTACCATTGCTGTAGTTTATTGGTGAGTGATATACTATAAATCTACACTTGGTCGACCTGTGGGGCAAACTTCTAATTACCACCCCAGAGAAAACTGAGGAACCTCAGTCAGGGCGACGGAGAATGGAAGACGTTATCGGACCTGGAGTGAGGTGCTCTATTCGTTGATGTGTGCCATCATGCAGACCAATTGAAATGTCCAAATGAACCGAAAGATCTCGGGCTGGAGTATGACCATAATAAGCACGCCTTGAAACTGAGACCTTCGGTTCATATGGAATCAACCCAAATCCTTTCCCAAACAACTCCTTCCCCGCTCTTCGAGCTCCAGCTCAGCAATTCTCAAGTCTTTGTTGGATCTGCCAAGTCTGGTCAAGGATCTGAATGCCGTTGAGATCAAACCTGGAGAGTCGCAAGCCGAAGACCCTTGAGAGATGATTGGCTGTTTGCTCTTAAACAGTCCATACTGGAGATTACTGCGCTTCAGTTGAACTTCAATTCAGGATACAAGGTCCTAACCGAACCCGCAATGATCAACGAAGGTTTACTTCGGATGCTACCTTAGCATCCAGTGTGTGATGTGTCTCTTAATGCGGCGATGCTCTCGTTGTCTCCCCTGCGGCCGCGCCACCTGCGTCGGTCAAGTGGCTCCGGGGGCGGCACGGCATTTAACGCGAGAGAAACGACAGGACAAGATAAATGCGATGCACCATTCCCAATATATCAGACAAACCACCACTAAAACTGATTAACCAACGTTCAGTGTGAATGGCCGTAACGCGGTCCTTGAATTGTCTAGAGCTGCCCATTTCACTCATCTTGTTGGTGTTGCTCCATCTCGAGAATTCCCAGTGAGTCGTTTATATAGTAGATAAAGCTAACTTTAGTCCCTCCCTACTGAACCTATCCCCTATGATGGAAGTTGTAACCGAATATCTAATTACTGTAATATCCAATTATGTCTGGGTCGGATTGTTCGAGGAGCATAGGAAGCGATATCAGGAACGGACCTGAATATATGCGTAGTGCGTTAGGAGATTTCAAACCATACCGCGGGGTCGGAGGCGCAACTCGCTTTAGAGGCCCTGGTTAGAGCAAGCTGAGGCTACCGCAAACATACTACTACTGGTGTTTTTCGTGTAAGATTAAAAGCTCCACGGGAGTTCTTCAGCCCAGTCGAGACGACACAGCCAAGCGTGTTGCAGCCTAGATGCGCTAAACACCTAGAAAGCACTCCAATTTGCACGGCCGTGACAAGAGGTCGCAACCCCGCCTGCGGTATCATATCGCACTTGAATTTGAAGCGCCAACAAAATCAAAATTTGTCCACTAGCAACAACATCGGTTCTGCCCACAACTAGTAGAAGACCGAGGTAGGCACAGGGATGGGTTGGTACAACTCTAGAACCCATTTCTTCGGTAAACCCGGGCGATATTGGGCAGGCAGAATTCTACTCACCGTAGGGTGGGATACCCCAGGGCGCGGTCGGCGCGACAAACCCAGATGGTTTTGCCGTTGCCGTTGCGCTGATAGTAGCGGGAGTCGTCGCTGTGCTGCTTGCGCCAAGAGCCTTAATGCATGATCCACTTCCACTGCGCGAGTGGAAGTGTTCAAAAGTTAGGTCTCTGAGAACAGATGGCTGAAGAGGCCAAACGTACTAGACACTCGAGCACCTGTCGACAACTTTGGTCCCTGTCGTGGTCCAAAAATTGAAGTTCTTGATATTGATGTTAGTCGGCGGGTTGGTCTCACTACCAATCATCACCACAGCTCCACGTTGCGCGCCATTGTTCACCGTGCCCCTCCAGTCGGAGAAAGTGATGTTAGAGAGTTGCACGTTGCTTGCGCCAGCGACGTAGGAGTTCTGCCAATACTGTGTGATATACGCATTATCTACGCCCCACGATTAACCCTTTGCAAGATAGGATTACTAGCTGTGACTCACATGTAACGTCGATGCTAGTAAAGTTCCGCAATAGCACATTTTTGACGTATCCAGGAGCTGCTCCTCCAGGATATGTTTTGAGCATGAACGCTTGGGTACTCTGTCTCCTGCGTTACATCTGTTCCAGTTAGATCAACAGAATCGACTCACTTGGTAGGTCTCGACATTTTGGATGAGGATGTTCTCGATCGCTGCCCCGTCCTGGAGCGAGCCCATCGACATCCCACCGCTCTGGTTGCACCGGATGTTTTCGATGGTCGCCTGCTTTGACGGGCTCTTGACACACACGCATTCGTCGCTTCACTCTGGGTCGTTAGCCAACACCCGCCCAAGCGGCCGGCACGCGCCGCTCACCGGTTGGTGACCTCAATGTGGTGCACGTAGTAGTTCGTGCCAGAGATATCTAGCCCGTCGAGTGCTCCTTGGTTCCCTCCCCGCATCGTGATCCGGTACACCTCGGCGTTCACTGCATCACTGACGACCAGATGGAAAGAGGGAGAGTCTACGAGCATAATGTCGTGCACGGAAGTGTTAGTGGATGTCATGACACGCAGGAGGCGGGGCCAGGTGGAGCGACCGTCTTGGTTGGGGCGCATGCGGTAGATGTAGCCTTGACCTGCGTTTCGAGTGTGAGTATTTGTAGTATCTAAGAACTCGACAAAGTACCTTGACTACAGGGATCATTCGGTCAGTCAAATAGCTTATCGCATCGAGGCTCAGTCGCTGGACTCACATCGCACCCTTGCCGTTACTTGAGTAGACCTCAAACTCGTTCATCCGCTGGAATATAATTGCATTCCCAGCTAATTTGCCCGAAACGTACGCGGAATAGTCGAGTGTGATGAGTCCATCAAGCTGGAACGCCCAGTCGCTGCCTGCGTTCAGCGAGACGGTTGATGAGAGGAGATAATTGCCCTATCGTTCCCTCCTGTGAGTCGTAGGTTGTAGGCTCTAGATTAGAAACGTACAGCCGGGACGATGAGGCGAGAGTTTGGATTTTTGAGCACGCAGTTTTTGAACGCGCTTGTGATAGCAGGTCCAATGTCTGTGGCGTTGTCAGCATTGGCACCGTAGTTCCTATCCGTTAGATAGGCCCTCAGCGCTCCTGCAAGTGAGAGGCGAACAGGAGAGAATAGGCCGGACTGACAGTACGTTGCACTCGTACATCTTGGATGTAGCGGGCACGGTCGGGCCGACGTGGCCGGAGTGCTGCGCCTGGCATACACCAGCCAGGAATGCGAGAAATGGAACGGAAATAGACGAGAAACGCATCATCGGAAGAGAGTGTGACGGTAAAAAGAGTGCGTGCTACCAGAGACCAGAGTTGAAGTGGAAGAGAGACAAGGAGAGTGTTGGGAAAACCCAGGCTGTCCTGGAAACATTTATACGGCTGCGGTACCCAAGAAAGAGCAACGGACGTTGGAAAAATAGCCGCGCAATATTGCCAGAAGACGCTTGCCGCTATTTAGAAGCTCCTTGTCTCTCATTTAGCTTGACAACACGATATCAAAATGTTCCCGGAGCTGGGCACGCAGGCATAAGAAAACCCACAGTGATGAACCAGGCCCAGCGTCGGGTGGCAATTGTGCACCAGGTGGACCAGAGGATTTTGTGTGACATAGCTTTTATTTCCCAGACCCGAGTTGAGAGTGTTGACAGAAAATCATGAATGCCGGTCTTCACAATTTGCATCTCGGCACGAATCACGATCAAAAAGCGCAGCAACCAGCAAACCCGGGTTCCGGACAAACAGAAGCAAGCACGGCGCAACGTGATCTTATCATCAACAGTGAACAAGGTATATGCGGATTCGCAGTGAGGTAGCTCAGCTTAAACTCTGAGACCCGAGTGTAATAAATCACACACGTGTTGGAAGTTTAAGTCGCATATACACCTAAATTGCAGCGAACATGTGTGTAGCAGTCTGTAGTACGGTCTTACTTATGGCTTGGGATTATGGAGAATATGAGCACAAGTGAAAAAGAATGGCTTATTTCATTCCGAGATAGTCACTATTAAGGTCCGCTTAGTACCTATGACCAGTATTCGGCAGTGATTAGGTGGTCATACTGACCTTAGGGAGACCCATTGCCGTGTGGTGTGGAGCAGCCGGCGATTGGACGGAACACAACCCAGCCTATGTGATTCGGAGGTTGGGAGCTTCCAGTGGCTGTTAAGAGTGGGGTATTCGTATTCAACATGTATTAGTTCGCCCCGAGCTCAAGACCTAGGAGGAAAACACTTACGCGTTTTGACACTTCAAGTCGCAATAGGCAGCTGAATTGCATTGCCCACAGGTATAACGCACCCTCAGCGCCTTTTCACGCGTAAATGGCTGCGCGCATCGGGGATACGCACATAATCGCGGTTCATGATAATCATCCTTTAGTGCGGCTGTATACCGTGACCAAGTTTTCACCATGTTCAGCAAGTGGCCTTGCTCCCTCCCCCGTTGTTTCACGTGGGTTGGACGAGCCTCGCCGTAGGATTTGAGTTGGGCAAGAACTTTTGCCCATTCGATTTTCGAGTCGGTGAAGAGCTCCGGGGCCGCCCTCACGCAGCTATTGAGAACATCCTCAAATCTGGATAGTTCTTCAAGAGTCGAATCGAGTTCTTCAATATTTTGAAACTCGTTTCCTGAGTTGTATTTATTATTCTTATGTGACAGATGAGAAGTCGTGCAAGAGATTGACCGACCTTCGTCCAATGCTAAGAGCAAAACACGTCCTGCTAGGCTGATAATTCGAACATCGGCGAGCATTTGTGCCAAATCACGCCGATCATCTTCCGCTGAGATATGTTCCTCTTGAAAATCCCTACAGAAATGACGTTAGTGGTGCAGGCAATGGATACTTCTCGAAGTGTACCAACCGGAGTGACTTGAGAACATCCAACAAATAGAACCTAATCTTGGAGTGCTCGGCTACGGGAACCCGACCTCTGTGTTCGATCAATAGCCACAGATATTGAAGTGACGTATAAATCGTCTGCATTTGCCCCCAAGTGGTCGCTGAGGGATCAGAGCATGTCATATGTTGGACAAAGCTGGCCAAAGCGTTCACAAAACCAATAGGAATGTGTTTGGTGCTTGATTGTTCTCGTTGCCAAACCAACAGTAGCCCAGAATACGCTTGGAAAATAGTGTGACTATCCTTTGGGTTGACGAAATATATAGCCTGATCGTCTGGTGGCGGATCCACATTCAGGGTGGCAACACACACGTGCTGCAAGATCCGCCGATCCCTGTGAGACCCGACCAGATACAATCGAAACGAAAGGTCTTGTAGGAAAAGAGCGCCTTTGCTGACACTATTCCGAGTCGCACTTCGTCAGAAAGCCGCTGTGCCGTGCAAAAGACCCATTTTGCTCACCTTTCCATATTTGAATTGGTGGATAGCATCTTCAATGAGACTAGGAGGAACAGTGCACATCCAGGAAGCAAGCCTTGCGAGCAAAGAGTAAGGAGCGAGTCTCTGTCTTGCCAAAGCATGGAGGTGATTAGCGACACTCCCCCTGCGTTTAAACCCCTGATGAAGCCAGAGCTGATAAGTTTTCCGCAGAATGCCTCAATCGAGGCTGCGTTTTTCGCCGCTTGGCCTGTCCTTTTCAGTGATTCGAGGGCTGCAGCCTTAATGGATACATCGCTCCAGGTTGTACCTTGACGTAAGGGCCCAAGAAACGTGTCTAGAGTGTGCGCCTGCTCGAGGGTAGCAAGGCAAATTATGTGCAGGAGATGGCGAACACACAGAAAGCCGTAGTAATGTTTGAAAATCTGGTGAGGTTAACAGTAAACCGGGTTCATGACATAATTATAGACGGATGGGGGTATCGGCGTATGTATTCGTGCTCACTTTACAACCGTTTGTTTCCAGACTGTATTTCCTAATTGCCTCGATAATGGTGCCTGCGCTCATCTCACCAGAATTAGTAGCCTTCGGATTGCATCTGCATAGCGAGTTTTCCACAGCCGCTAGAGGAGGGGTTTGGTGTGTATCATGAAGACGATTGTCCAAGATATCTGACAAGCGGGGATTGAAATCGCGCGTCGCGTATTGCTCGAACTTTGGGCCCCAGATAGTTTCGGCCATGTAGGGTATTTTGGGGTTCAATCAGGGGTACTCGTCTGGAACCGGCGCGATGAAGACGAAGGATCGGTCATCAGGCTCGTGACCAGTCGTTAAGCACGTGGGGCACCAAACAAACAACCGAAGTACGATATCCTGGTTCACGGTTTAGAGCAAGCTTTACAAATCTCATTGTGCACGTATCGATAGAATTGAGTTAGTAGCTGGATGGGCTACAAACCAACTTATGCGACCCTGAAGTTGAAAGATCCCAGTGACTATTGGAAGTCGAGTCGGGGTACGAAACATATCTGAGACTTAAGTATGAGACCCAAACGCCATAATGAGTACTTACGCGCGTTGGCAGTTCAAACTACAGTACGTAGCCAAATTGCATTGCCCGCACATGTAGCAGAGAGCTATCTCGGGTAGGAATGGCCAGAAGCACCGGGGGTATGCGCACCCCTGCTGTGGCTTGTGATTTCCACCCCCTAGTGATATTGCGAATCGCTTCCAGGTCGAAATTAAGCTTGCCATAAAGGTTAGTTCGGGTCGGTCTTGTTTGCCGCTCATAGATAGGATCTGTTGGTGTGTCGTGCATTGCCCAAGAACTTTGGCCCATTCGATCTTTGAGTCAAGGAAGAATTGGGGAGCTGCGGCCACCGAGCTATTGATGATGGCTTCCAATCGAGTTATAATTTCGAGTATCTTATCGAAACCAGCTATACTCTGAAAATAACATTCTGGTTAACTTGAATGTTAGTACCATCCCTAGTAAAAATCGCGAACCAGGCCAGGCGCTTTACCTTCGTCCAGAATCAACAATAGCGTGCGCCCAGCAAGGCCGATAAATTCGACATCCGCAAGCATCTGCGAAAATATGTATTGCTCGTCTGTTGTTGAAACAGATTTGGTTTTGACAAATCTGAACCAGAGGTTGTCAGTTTTGCAATAGCTACTCATGCGGAATTGACTAACCCTAGGAAATCAAAAGCAGCCTCAGCGTACGCTCTAATCATGGGATGACCAAATATAGGAATTCGACCTCTGTGCTCAAGTAGTAGCCACAAAAACTGGAGAGATGTACGCGCGACATCTGTTTGTTCTGGGGGAGTGGCTGAAGGATTGAAGCCCGACATATGCAATACGAAATCGGTCAAAGTGACCGCAAAGTGAAGGGGTATGCTCTTGGTGTCGAGTTTGTTTCGCTGCCATACAGCCAGCAGGCCAGAGTACGCTCGAGATATAATGCCACTGTCCTCGGGATTAAGGAAATGCTTGAGTTGGGGGCTCCACGGTATATATTTTTCGATGACAGGCATGCATACAACCTGTAGAATCTGTCGATCTCGATGAGATCCGAGTAGATAAAGTCGAAGTGCGAGATCTTTCAAAAACAAGAGGTTATTACAGACACTATGTGATGACCATAGTCAAAAGGGTAACTATAAAGGTAATGCCCGCTGTACTCACTTCTCATCATCCGAATCGACTGGTGAGAGCCTCAGGACCACAAGTAGGAAAACTGTGCATCCGGGAAGCAATCCGCGGGAGTAAAGCTTTAGGAAGGAACCTCGATCTTTCCAAAATGTAGTGGCAATGACGGAGGCGTACAGGATTCCTGCGCTTTGGCTCTCAAACAGGTGATGACCAGTCAATCTTCCACAAAATTCTTCGAGCGAGGCAGGGCTTTTTATTGCCTTTGCCGCCATTCCAAGTGCTTCGGAGGCGGCGGCATTGGATACCTCGCTCCAGCTTGCGTTTGGACGCAAAGACCGAACAAGTGCATCTAAAGCGTGACGCGTTGGCCCAAGGGCGACGAGACAGGTAAGATGCACAAGATGACGGACACATAGAAATCCATAGTAATTCTTGAATATCTGGCGATTTCAGATGACGATTAGTTGATTTATGCACCAAATAGTTAGTAGAATGTCAAGTGTAAACCATATACTCTGCACTTACATCACGAAAGCCATCTTCCGTTGAATACTTTCCGAGAGCGGCTGATATGTCCCCCACGGTCATGATACCGATAGCGGGGATTCTAGGATCGCATCTGCACAACGAGTTCTCTATGCTAGCAAGAGGAGGGGTTCGGTGCGTATCATAGAAGGACTTGATG